>CM049929.1:12498600-12501100 GCA_027405835.1 Asclepias syriaca | reverse complement strand
GCAGAATGCTGCTCCAATGGGAAACGCATACAATCCCAACTAGAGGAATTGTACGGGATTTAGCTGAGGAGTAATTCGGAAGCTGGAAACTTTCAGAAGACACCACCACAGCAAAACCCACACTCGCAGAATCAATAGATGAGATACTGGCAACAATTAAAGCCAAATCAGTGCAAGCAAGTGATCTACCAAGAGGTAACGAACGATCGGCAGATATAGAGGAATTTGGCATTGTGTCGGGAGCATAGTAATGGAGGAGCTTGCATTCCCTGCATACCAATCAGCTGTGAGAAACTTCCTTGAGGAAGTCTCAAATACTTGGGCCCAGATCTACACAACTGGAGCCCCCTACCACCACAGCTTCGCCAAAACTTCAGGTATCTTTTATTCCATTCGAGACTTGCATGCAATACCTTTACTAACATTGGCAGGTAGGCACACCAATCCAAAGAAGTCTCATTCCTAGACACGTTCCTTCTGGACACGTTGCTACGATTATGAGAAACTTTGTAGATGATTCGAGCAAACAGTCCTTGGGGCTTGAGTCATTCATCAAATGGATATGCCACTACCTAGAGCTCGACAATGAAGGATCGGAGCTGGCGTCATCCGTTCCAATATCTAGAGCTTGCAGAGTCAAGAGCGCCTCAGCAATAGCACATGGCTAAGGTGACGAGCCAATTGACAGATCAGAGAAGACCCTTCTGCTCGCGACATGAAGGGAGTTTTTCTAATCCTCATGATCCTTTACTTTTATTTTCTTCATTTTTGTGTCCTGTTATGTTATTTCTTTGGTTGTTTTATGTTCCTTCTTACCCGTAGTTAGTTGAATAAGTGTGGGGTAAGGATCTTTTAATTGTGTTTTATTTCTTGTTTTTTTTTTTTTTCTTATTTTCAAATAAGTGTGGGGTAGCTAGATATGCATGAACACTGAGGACAATGTCAGACTTAAGTGTGGGGTAGCAGTGCACAGTTCATTGTAGTAGTTTGAAGCAGTTTGAAAAAATTTTCGCATGCTTTTGCTTGTTTTCCCTGTATTTTCACACCCTTCCAAAATTTTTTCAAAATTTTTCCGTCTTTCAGACTTCTAAATGCAGTATGCTTGGTTAAACAAATTGCTTATGTCTATGATATGTAGGTAGTATGTTATGGTTAGTAGGAGATAATTGATGGCTATCTTGGACTAATTGATTAGGAATAGGGAATTCCTGATAACTGAGCACAACCTTGTCTGGATTAGAGACTTCAACCAATTGCCTATTCGAGACTTAACTAGATAAAATTAGACCAGTTGTGGATATATTGGCAGTTAGAATGACTAGATGAGACTCTGAGCTAAAAGTGAAAAGAACTTAAGGAAGTTAATTACAATAGGGTAGTTTGCCAGCGGCCTTCGCTACTCGAGCACCACTCCTTCGGGGAACTTAAAGCCTGATGCCCTAAGGTCGTGTAGATCTGGGAGTCATCGGAGTGGGACTCGCTACATGGGTAGTTGAAGTTGACGTGTTCTAAGCAAACTCGAAATACCCTGAATCTATAAAGAAAATAACTAAGTGCTAAAACATTAAAAATCTGATCACCAAAGCTCAGAACTCAGAAAGTTATCTGTTGTCAGTATGTCTAGCGATAGGTCGAAGTATTATCTGGTAGCAGTTAAGATAAGAGTTCATTGTGTTGACTATCTGGTCTAGACTAGTACACACTACACATCAGGAAGACCCTGTGACTAAGAAAAAGTCCAACCTAGTTGTTGATTTATTTTCTGCCTGATCATAAAAACTACTAGAGACATGTGAGACCTTGTCATAGCAACCTAACCAATCAGACCTGTGTTAAGAATTGTCTGAAGAATTTTTGGAATAAAAACATGATTAGGAATTTAAGTGACTGCACTACGGTTTAAAATCACTAACTCCATGTAGACTTTGCTTGAGGACAAGCAAAAAGCTAAGTGTGGGGTTATCTGATACGCGAAAATCGTATCACATTTTTAGCATGTTTTTATATATGTTTTAATGTGAAATTGAGAGTAAATTGACATTAATTGTTTACTATTTACTTGATTCACGGTTTTTATGTTTGGAAGTGCCAGGTGAAAAGTAGACGAAAACAGCAAATTCTGGCGGGCAAAAACGCAATTTTTGGAAATGTTGACCCGGTCAAAGGTCCGGGACGGGCGCCGACCCGGTCAAACCGCCAGGACGGGCGTCCTGAACCGGGACGGGCGTCCCGAACCTGGTCAACGAATCAGGACGGGCGTCCCGAACCGGGACGGGCGTCCGAGACGCCAGAAGCTGTCCCACATCGAATTTTTCAGAATTTTCACTCCGGGAAGCTGCTATAAATACCCCAGGCCTCCAGCAGTTGAATTCATTCCTCACTCGATCTGAGTCATTAAGTGGTTTCCAGTGTACAGTTTTCCAGTACACAACTCACTCAGAGACTCGGATCTCAGTTTCTTTCTTATTAGTGTTTTGTTTTAGTTTCTGAGAAATAGTCT
>CM049929.1:12268600-12493600 GCA_027405835.1 Asclepias syriaca | reverse complement strand
TGAGTGAGTTGTGTACTGGAAAATTGTACACTGGAAACCACTTAATGACTCAGATCGAGTGGAGAGGGATGAATTCAACTGTTGGAGGCCTGGGGTATTTATAGCAGCTTCCCGGAGTGAAAATCTTTGAAAAATTCGATGTGGGACAGCTTCTGGCGGCTCGGGACGCCCGTCCTGGTCTGTTGACCAGGTCGGGACGCCCGTCCCTGATTCTGGACGCCCGTCCCTCTGGCTTGGCTTGGTCGGGACGCCCGTCCCGGACCTTTGACCGAGTCAACATTTCCAAAAATTGCGTTTTTGCCCCAAAATTTGCTGTTTTCGTCTACTTTGCACCTGACACTTCCAAAATCATAAAAACTGTGAAATTAAGTGAATAATGCACAATCAATATCAAATTGCCCTTGATTTCACCCAAATTCATACGTAAAAACATGCTAAAAAAGGTGATACGATTTTCGCGTATCACCTATGTTCGAGTATTTTAGATATATCTTAGCCTGGATTGCAACTATGTTCTATGTCTAAAGGCGTACCACATCCGAGATCTCTAATAAACCGCCCTACCTTAATGACGGCCCTACTCACGGTTCGGGACGAAGGCATCCATGAAAGCCCTATGTCACTTCGGGGATCATACCGCTTGCCCTAGACGCCGGCATAATCGGACTCAGCTCGGCCCCTACCTAGACTACTTTATCTAGCATGGCAGGGTGTTCAACATGTTATTTTATCTAGCATGGCAGACACCAATACTAATTGATGCCTGTTAAACTAAACAGGTTATGATTAGACCGTGGTTAGGAATTGTCTATAACCCTAACTTTAGTTTAAAAGAGCACAATCTTGTTTATAAACATCATAATCTTGTATTCATAATATGTATTTAGGACAAAACAATAACAACATATAAGAGAGGGACATGGGGACTGATGCCATAAAGAAATCACCCTTTACGTAGTCTCGCCGACGGAGCGTACTACTGTATATGTCGTATTGCTTGTCCTGACTCTGCTCACCAAAACCTTCGGAGGACGCTTCCTCAGCCTAGTAACTGGGCTTTACCTTAATACCCAGCTTAAGCCCAGCCCTGTGGACTGACTCTTCGAACACCTAGAGCGCTCTTAGGATCTCCTAACGAAATCCCGGGTATTCTATGAATACCAGAAACGAACCTATCTATAGAAACCTAAGATCTGAGACTATTTCTCAGAAACTAAAACAAAATACTAATAAGAAAGAAAAGTGAGATCCGAGTCTCTGAGTGAGTTGTGTACTAGAGAATTGTACACTGGACACCACTAAATGACTCAGATCGAGTGGAGAGGAATGAATTCAACTGCTGGAGGCCTGGGGTATTTATAGCAGCTTCCTGGAGTGAAAATTTCTGAAAAATTCGATGTGGGACAGCTTCTGGCGGCTCGGGACGCCCGTCCTGATCAGTTGACCAGGTCGGGACGCCCGTCCCGGGTTCAGGACGCCCGTCCTGAACCTTTGATCGAGTCAATATTTCCAAAAATTGCATTTTTGCCCCAAAATTTGCTGTTTTTGTCTACTTTTCACCTGACACTTCCAAAATCATAAAAACTGTGAAATTAAGTGAATAATGAACAATCAAGATCAAATTACCCTCGATTTCACCCAAATTCATACATAAAAACATGCTAAAAAGGTGATACAATTTTCGCGTATCAGATAACCCCACACTTCGCTTTTTACTTGTCCTCAAGCAAAGTCTACCTGAAGTTACTTAAATTCCTAGTCATGTTTTTATTCCAAAAAGTCTTCAGACAAGTCTTAACACAAGTCTGACTGGTTAGGTTGCTATGACAAGGTCTCAGATGTTTTTAGTAGCTTGTTATGATCAGGCAGAAAACAAATCAACAACTAGTTTGGACCTTTTTCTTAGTCACAAGGTCTTCCTGATGTGTAGTGTGTGTACTAGTCCAGACCAGATAGTCAACACAATGTACTCTTGTCTTAACTACTACCAGATAACACTTCGACCTATCGCTAGACATATTAGCAACAGACAACTTTTTGAGTTCTGAGCTTTGGTGATCAGATTTTTAATGTTTTAGCATTTAGTTATTTTCTTTATAGATTCAGGGTATTTTGAGTCTGCTTAGAACACGTCAACTTCAACTACCCTTGTAGCGAGTCCCACTCCGATGACTCCCAGATCTACACGACCTTAGGGCATCAGGCTTTAAGTTCCCCGAAGGAGTGGTGCTCGAGTAGCGAAGGACGCTGGCAAACTACCCTCATTTGATTAACTTTCTTTAATTTCTTTTCACTTCTAGCTCAGAGTCTCATCTAGTCATTCTAACTGCCAATATCTCCACAACTGGTCTAATTTTATCTAGTTAAGTCTCGAATAGGTAATTGGTTGAGGTCTCTACTCCAGACAAAGTTGTGCTTAGTTATCAGGAATTCCCTATTCCTAATCAATTAGTCCAAGTTAGCTATCAAGTATCTCCTACTAACCATAACATACTACTCACATATCATAGACATAAGCAATTGTTTAACCAAGCATACTTCATTTAGAAGTCTGAAAGATGGAAAAAATTTTGAAAATTTTTTGGAAGGGTGTGAAAGTACGTGAAAACAAGCAAAATCATGCAGAAAATTTTGCAAACTGCTACAGTGCACCGTGCACTGCTACCCCACACTTAAGTCTGGCACTGTCCTCAGTGGTCATGCATATCTAATTACCCCCACACTTATTTGAAAATAAGAAATAAAACACAAAGATTCTTACCCCACACTTATTCAACTAACTACGGGTAAGATGGAATCTAGAAATAACAAAACAAGAAATAAAATGAAAGAGATACTCCCTTAGTCTGTGAAGTCCACAATCTGCTCGGACGAGTCAAACGGCTCTTTGTAAATCTTCAGGCGTTGTCCGTTTACTTTTTGAATAATGCCGTCAGAATCCATGATGTCACATGCTCCGAAAGGTGATACTTCCATGATCGTGAATGGTCCTGACCAACAGCTACACAGCTTTCCTGGGAAGAATTTGAAACGTGAGTTGTACAACAATACCTTGTCTCCCGGTTCAAAATTTTTATGGGCTCTGAGTTGTCTGTCATGCCGGAGTTTACTTGTCATTTTGAACTGATGTGAGTTCTCATAGGCTTTGAGCCTCCACTCATCCAATTCGTTGAGTTGTAGAATCCGGTGTTCCTTAGCTAAATTATCGTCGAGATTGCATTTTTGCACTGTCCAATAAGCTCTATGCTCAAGTTCAACCGGAAGGTGGCATGCTTTTCCGTAGACTAGTCGATAGGGTGAGAACCCCGTAGTGGTCTTGTATGCTGTACGGAAGGCCCATAATGCATCCTCTAGTTTATTGGCCCAATCCTTACGGTTAACACCCACGGTCTTTTCTAGGATTCTCTTTATTCCCCTATTGGTTACCTCAGCCTGCCCGTTGGTTTGAGGATGGTAGGCTGTGGAAATGCGATGCTGAATTCCGTATTGCTGAAGTATCTTCTGCAATTGAGAGTTGCAGAAGTGCGTACCTCGATCACTGATTAGGGCTTTTGGACATCCAAACCTGGCGAAAATTTGTTTAAGGAATTTACATACGGCTCTAGCATCATTAGTAGGTAGGGCCTATGCCTCAGGCCATTTTGAAAAATATTCTACGGCTACTAAGATGTACTTCATACCAAAAGAGGAAGGAAACGGACCCATGAAATCTATACCCACATGTCAAATATTCTACACTTTGAATTGCCTGTTGGGGGTAGATTAAGATATCTCGAGATATGGTTCCCGCTTTTGACAGGCATCGCACGATCCTGTAAATGCGGCGTCTTTGAATATGGTAGGCCAGTAAAAGCCTACTTCTAATACTTTTTGGGCGGTATTAGCTGCAGCTAAGTGACCGCCTGTTGGTCCGCAGTGACAATGTTCCAGAATTTGGAAACCTTCTTCTTGAGATACACATCTTCTGATCATCTGATCTGCACATATTCGAAATAGAAAAGGATCTTCCCAATAGTAATATTTTAGGTCAGCAAAGAATTTTCTTCTTTGTTGAGCAGTGATATCACTAGGGAGAGTCCGGGCTGCCAAGTAATTTGCTATATCTGCAAACCAAGGGGGTGAGAAAATAGCAGATAATGCACATAGATTCTCATCCGGAAATTTATCAGATATGATTGTCTCATCAATGGCTTCTAGGGTCGGATTTTCTAACCTAGACAAATGGTCTGCGGCTAAGTTTTTCGCCCCTTTCTTATCCCGAATTTCTATGTCAAATTCTTGAAGCAATAAAACCCATCTAATCAATCTTGGTTTTGCGTCGGTTTTATTGAACAAGTATTTTAGTGCCGAGTGATCAGTATAAACTATAGTTTTAGACAGGACTAGATAAGATCGAAACTTATCAAATGCATATACTACTGCTAATAATTCCTTTTCCGTCGTAGTGTAATTTTCCTGAGCATCAGTTAAGGTTTTACTAGCATAATATATTACATGGAATTTCTTATCATGTCTTTGTCCTAAAACTACTCCTACTGCATAGTCACTAGCATCACACATAAGCTCAAAAGGTAGACTCCAGTCTGGTGACGTCATGATGGGTGCAGTAGTTAAGAGTTCCTTAAGTCTATTAAAAGCTTTTAGACATTTCTCATCGAAGACAAATGGAACATCTTTTCCGAGTAAATTGGTCAACGGCCTGGCTATTGATGAAAAATCTTTTATAAACCTACGATAAAAGCCAGCGTGTCCCAAAAAACTCCTAACGGCTCTCACATTTTTGGGAGGAGGTAGTTTCGAAATAACTTCAATTTTTGCCTTATCTACTTCCATACCTAAGTGTGATCTCCCTCTTTTACCATGAAGTGGCATTTTTCCCAATTTAAAACCAGGTTAGATTTTATACAGCGTTTCAACATTAACTCCAAGTTCTTTAGACAAACCTCAAATGAATTACCAAAAACAGAAAAGTCATCCATAAATACTTCCATAGATTTTCCTAACATGTCCTCAAAGATAGCAGTCATACAACGTTGAAATGTAGCAGGTGCATTACACAAACCAAAAGGCATCCTTCTATATGCAAATGTTCCAAAAGGGCATGTGAATGTAGTTTTATGCTGGTCCTCAGGGGAGATAGGAATTTGAAAATAACCAGAAAACCCATCAAGAAAGCAATAAAACATGTGTCCAGATAATCTTTCTAACATTTGGTCAATAAAAGGAAGGGGAAAGTGATCTTTTCGTGTGGCCGTATTTAGTTTTCTATAGTCTATGCATACACGATGACCAGTTACAGTTCTTGTAGGGATTAGTTCATTATGCTCATTCCTAACAACTTTATACCGCCTTTCTTAGGTACTACCTGCACCGGGCTTACCCACTCACTATCTGAGATAGGGTAGATAAGTCCTGCATCTAACAGTTTAATGACTTCTTTCTTAACAACATCACACACATTAGGATTCAACCTCCTTTGAGGTTGCACACATGGCTTATACTCATTTTCTAGAAGAATCTTATGCGAACAAAAGCTTGGATTAATACCTGGGATATCTGCAATTTTGTAGGCAAAGGCTCTTCTATGCTTTCTGCACATGTCCACAGTCAGTTCCTTGTTCTGCAGTCAGATCAGCTGCAAGAATAATGGGAAGTTTCTTGTTGTCATCTAGGAATTCGTAGCACAGATGAGTGGGTAGTTCCTTCAGTTCCAAGTCTGGTGGATCTTCAAACGAGGTTCGTTCTTTCTATCTCATCATCACCTATCTCAGTGAAACTATCAGAAGTAATTTCATTTTCAGAAGAGCTAAGTTCAGGTCCTCTAATTCTAGGGAGTCCTCACTTAGAACTTGATAGTTTGAGCATAGGTCTGTCACGTTAATTGCAATCAAGTGTTCCATGGCATCCACACAAAAACAAGTATCATCTAAATGCATGGGATACCTAAGGGTCTCATTTAGATCAAAAGTGATGTCATCATTTCCTACCCTTAACTTGATTTGACCATTACTGACGTCTATTAATGCTTTTGAGGTAGCTAGAAATGGTCGACCTAGGATCAGGGGCACTCCTCCTTCCCCATTCATGTCCATGACAACGAAATCCACAGGAAAACAAATTTTCCGACCTTTACTAAGAGATCTTCAATTATTCCCTTGGGGATTTTGACTGTCCTGTCTGCAAGTTGTATGCACATCCTAGTCGTTTTCAAATCATGCAATCCTAATTTATCAAATAAACTAGATGGCATAAGATTAATACTAGCTCCTAAGTCTGCTAATGCATGCATGTTAGTAATATTTCCAATTGTACATGGCAAGGTAAAACAACCAGGATCTTTCTGTTTAGACGGTAGTTTATTCAACAGACCGCCGAACATTCTTCATTAAGAACCACCTTGTCCATGTCAAATTTTCTTTTATTACTAACAACTTCTTTTAAAAACTTAGCATACTTTGGCATTTCAGAAATAACATCAAGTAAAGGTAAATTAACATGAATCTGACTAAAATTCCTAAGAAACTTTTCAAATTGCTCCTTATCTTTATTGTGCATAAGTCTGGCAGGGTAAGGTACTTTTGGCCGGTACTCAGGAATAAACTCCGTCTTCCCTTTCCTTGCTACTTCGATCTCGACATCCGTCGGCGTTGGGTCCTTGGAGCCTTCTTCCGGTTCCTGCACAAGAATAGGAGGGTCAGATGGTTTGGGTGGAGATGGAGATAGAATTTTACCAGATCTTAGAGTGATGGTCTTGCATTCAGTTTGAGGGTTGGTCTCAGTGTTGCTTGGTAGCGTTCCCTGGGACCTGTGAGAGAAATGGGTGGATAGCTGACCTATTTGCCTCTCTAAAGTTTGTATAGCAGCTTGTGTGTTTCTGATTGTTTGCTCGGTCTGCTTCTGTCTATTCTCGTTCTGCTGGATTCTTTCTGCATGAGCTTCCTGAATCTTTCTGTTGGACTCTATCATTTCCTTGTTGGACTCTATCATTTCCTTGTTGGAGTCAGAAATGCTCTTCAGCATGTCTCTGAATTCTTGCATGGGGTCAGCTGGAACGATGTAGTTCCTTGGTGCAGGCAGAGCGACTTGCTGGTTTTGCAGATATGGCAGTTGCTGAGGTACTCTTTTCTGAAAGTTAGTAGTCCCGGGATTGTTTCTCCAGCTAAATCCCGGATGGTTCTTCCAAGTGGGATTGTAGGTATTTCCGATAGGAGCAGAATTCACTGCGTCCACTTGTTCCATAACTTATGGGATAGTTAATATCCCATTACCATAACAATCCACACTGAAATGTGGTCCTTGGCAAAATTTGCAGACTTGGTATACTGACTGAATGCTTTTCCCTTGTTGGAAAGCATTTAGCTGATTAGTAATGCTGGCCTTCAGTGCCTCAAATTGATCATCAGTGGAGGCAACGACCGCATTTACTGGTTGCTTCTTAGCTCGGCCACTTGTGCGCCAATTCTTGCTGTTCTTGTAGAGTCTCTCCAGAGCGTTTCTAGCATCTACATCACTCATTCCATTGAAACCGCTCTGGGGATTAAGTCCATCAAGAATTTGCTTACCCATGTCTGACATACCCCCGTAAAATTGCTGAATCAGCAATGCCTCGGTAAGTCCATGTTGGGGGCAGAGCCTGAGTAGTTCTTTGAATCTGTCCCAAGCTTCGATCACTGTCTCATCAGCAGCTTGAGTGAAACTAGACAGAGCCCTTCGATATTCTAGGACTCTTGCTGCAGAGTAGTACTCTTCTAGGAAGGCTTTGCTTAACTCGTCCCAAGAGGTGATGGAGTTAGTAGGTAGCTGGGCCAACCATCTCTTAGCTCTGTCCCTAAGTGAGTAGGGAAAAAGGTTGAGTTTAGTTATTTCTGCAGTATCTCCCTTGAGGCCTTCGCAGAGAGAAGAGAAATCAGATAGGTGTTCCAGCGGATTCTCGGCTGCAGTTCCTCCAAACTGAACTCGATTTATAATCAGCTGGATCACATTAGGTTTAAGATCATAGCGAGGGTTCCCAGGGATTCGGATGGCAGATGAGACTGGGATAGTCTGTGGCTGGATGTAGGATTCAAGGGTAGGTCTTTCAGCAGCCATTTCTGTTCTTCGCCTATTAGCTGTGCGAATGATTCGTTCAGGATTTTCAACTGGTGTTTCAAGGTTAGCTTCTGAAGATCGAGTCATGCAACTACAGAGAAGAACACGTTTTAGCCTGAGCAAACTGGTTAGTGGGGTTACAGGGAAAGTGAAAACTTAAAAATTGGAAGAAAGAGAAAAAAAACAAACAACTATTCAAAGAAGAAAACACAAAGATAGGGAAAAGAGAACAACTTACCATTAAACAAGAAAAGTACAATTTTTTTTCGGATTTTTAGATTTTTAAAAATTTTTTTCTTTTAATATTTCGAAAGCGATTAAATTCCCTCAATATGGTTTAGAATAATTTTCTAAAATTTGATTATCCTAAGTGTCTTAATTCCAGATAACATCTAAATTAATTAGTTATGATAACCCTATATTTCGGAAATTGATTGTCTAACTGGTATAAGAGAAGTGTTGGGTTAAGTCTAGGTTACTACCGTTACCTATCATAAGCCTCTAGAATTTTGATCAGGAATCCTAAATTCATTATGATATTTCCCCGGCAACGGCGCCAAAAATCTGATGGGTTTCCGACCGATGTGCTAAATAGGTGTTATTTTACCCTATGTTGATTATGAATAATTAAGGACTGTGATTGACTAATTGTCACATTTAGTCTCTATGGTGTCACTTAATCAGCCAGAACCTAAGGCAGAGTACCTATCGTGTAGCTAGTCTGTTGGAAAGTATCTACGATTTTATTTAAATAATATCGTACTCCCAGGGAAGTGGCAACGGCTTAGTAGTAACTAGCCTTTTATCCTAACTCCTATCTTATGATCCAGTTATGCAATCTTCATCAAATACTTTGATGAGAGGGTGATTCATTCTCCACTAGGTTTCAGTCTAATTAATCCTAGAAGTGTTTTATAGATGAGTCCTGATTCTATGTTATACTGTTCCTATATGTTGTTGACCTATTTCGAGTATTTTAGATATCTTAGCCTGGATTGCAACTATGTTCTGTGTCTAAAGGCGTACCACATCCGAGGTCTCTAATAAACCGCCCTACCTTAATGACGGCCCTACTCACGGTTCGGGACGAAGGCATCCATGAAAGCCCTATGTCACTTCGGGGATCATACCGCTTGCCCTAGCCGCCGGCATAATCGGACTCAGCTCGGCCCCTACCTAGACTACTTTAACAGCAGGGTGTTCAACATGTTATTTTATCTAGCATGGCAGACACCAATACTAATTGATGCTGTTAAACTAAACAGGTTATGATTAGACCGTGGTTAGGAATTGTCTATAACCCTAACTTTAGTTTAAAAGAGACATTAAACATGCAGACATAGTGAATATTTAGCAGGTGGCTATTTCCAGAAAAACATAATAACGTCAACATATAAAACAACTATTCATAAACATCATAATCTTGTATTCATAATGTATTTAGACAAAACAATAACAACATATAAGAGAGGACATGGGGACTGATGCCATAAAGAAATCACCCTTTACGTAGTCTCGCCGACGGAGCGTATTGTTGTATATGTCGTATTGCTTGTCCTGACTCTACTCACCAGAACCTTCGGAGGACGCTTCCTCAGCCTAGTAACTGGGCTTTACCTTAATACCCAGCTTAAGCCCAGCCCTGTGGACTGACTCTTCGAACGCCTAGAGCCCTCTTAGGATCTCCTAACAAAATCCCGGGTATTCTATGAATACCAGAAACGAACCTATCTATAGAAACCTAAGATCTGAGACTATTTCTCAGAAACTAAAACAAAACACTAATAAGAAAGAAAACTGAGATCCGAGTCTCTGAGTGAGTTGTGTACTAGAGAATTGTACACTGGACACCACTAAATGACTCAGATCGAGTGGAGAGGAATGAATTCAATTGCTGGAGGCCTGGGGTATTTATAGCAGCTTCCTGGAGTGAAAATTTCTGAAAAGTTCGATGTGGGGAAGCTTCTGGCGGCTCGGGACCCCCGTCCCGGATTGGGACGCCCGTCCTGATCAGTTGACCAGGTCGGGACGCCCGTCCAGGGACCTGGACGCCCGTCCCGGTGCCTTGACTTGGTCGGGACGCCCATCCCGGGTTCGGGACGCCCGTCCTGAACCTTTAACCGAGTTAACATTTCCAAAAATTGCGTTTTTGCCCCAAAATTTGTTGTTTTCGTCTACTTTTCACCTGACACTTCCAAAATCATAAAAACTGTGAAATTAAGTGAATAATGAACAATCAAGATCAAATTACCCTCGATTTCACCCAAATTCATACATAAAAACATGCTAAAAAGGTGATACGATTTTCGCATATCAGAAGTGTACACTGGAAACCACTTAATGACTCATGATTTAATTCCGGTTGACATACTAAATATGTGTTATTCTACCCTATGTTGATTATGAGTAATTAAGGACTGTGATTGACTAATTGTCACATTTAGTCTCTATGGTGTCACTTAATCAGCCAGAACCAAAGACAGAGTACCTATCGTGTAGCTAGTCTGTTGGAAAGTATCTACGATTTTATTACATAATTATCGTACTCCCAGGGAAGTGGTAACGGCTTAGTAGTAACTAGCCTTTATTCCTAACTCTTATCTTATAATCCAGTTATGCAATCTTCATCAATAACTTTGATGAGAGGGTGATTCATTCTCCACTAGGTTTAAGTCTAGTTAATCCCAAAAGTGTTTTATAGATGAGATCCTGATTTTATGTTATACTGTTACTATACGTTGATTGACATATATTCGAGTATTTTAAACATGTCTTGGCCTGGATTGCAACTATGTTCTGTGTCTAAAGGTTACCATATCTGAGTTTCTACGCTACCGCCCCATCGCCAAGGTAAACGACTCTACTCACGGCTCGGACTAAAGTCAGCAATGAACGCCCTATGTCACTTTGGGGATCATACCGCTCGTCTCATAACCGCCGGCATAAAACTCTACTCAGCCTACCTAGACTACTTTCAACTAACATGGTGTTCCGCAGATTATTTTATCTAGTATGGCAGACACCAATACTAATTGATGTCTGTTAAACTAAACAGGTTATGAATAGACCGTGGTTAGTGATGCGATTCCGGTTGACGTACTAAATAGGTGTTATTTTACCCTATGTCGATTATGATTAATTAAGGACTGTGATTGACTAATTGTTACATTTAGTCTTATGGTGTCACTTAATCAGCCAGAATCTAAGGCAGAGTACCTATCGTGTAGCTAGTCTATTGGAATGTATCTACGATTTTACTAAGTTAATTATCGTACTCCCAGGGAAGTGGCAACGGCTTAGTAGTAACTAGCCTCTTATCCTAACTCTTATCTTATGATCCAGTTATGCAATCTTCATCAAATACTTTGATGAGAGGGTGATCCATTCTCCACTTGGTTCAAGTCTAATTAACCCTAGAAGTGTTTTAAAGATAAGTTCTGATTCTATGTTATACTGTTCCTATATGTTGATTGACCTATATTCGAGTGTTTTAGATATATCTTAGCCTGGAATGCAACTATGTTCTGTGTCTAAAGGTGTACCACATCTGAGTCTCTATGCTACCGCCCCCTATCATTAAGGTAAACGGCCCTACTCACGGTACGAACAAAGACAGTTATGAAAGCCCTATGTCACTTTCGGGGATCACTCTGAAGGCTCGTAATCGCTGGCATAACGCTCTACTCAGCCTACCTAGACTACTCTAACAAGCCAGGTGTTCAGCATGTTATTTTATCTAGTATGGCAGACACCAATACTAATTGATGCCTGTTAAACTAAACAGGTTATGAATAGACCGTGGTTAGGAATTGTCTATAACCCTATTTTAGTTTAAAAGAAACTACATTAGACATGCAGACATAATGATTATTTAGCAGGTGGCTATTTCCGGAAAAACATAATAACTTCAACATACAAAACAACTATTCATAAAATCATAATCTGATATTCATAATTGATGTTTAGGACAAAGCAATAAAACATATAAGAGAGGGGTATGGGGACTGATGCCATAAAGAAATCACCCTTTACTTAGTCTCGCCTACAAAGCGTACTGTTGTATACGTCGTATTGCCCGCCCTGACTCTGCTCGCCAGAACCTTCGGAGGACGCTTCCTCAGCCTAGTAGCTAGACTTTACCTTACGTCCTGGGCTTAAGCCTAGCCCAGTGGACTGACTCTTCGAACGCCTAGAGCTCTCTTAGGGTCTCCTAACGAAACCCCGGATATTCTATGAATACCGGAAACGAACCTATCTATAGAAATCTAAGATCTGAGACTATTTCTCAGAAACTAAAACAAAACACTAATAAGAAAGAAAACTGAGATCCGAGTCTCTGAGTGAGTTGTGTACTGGAAAACTGTACACTGGAAACCACTTAATGACTCAGATCGAGTGGAGAGGGATGAATTCAACTGCTGGAGGCCTGGGGTATTTATAGCAGCTTCCCGGAGTGAAAAATTCTGAAAAATTCGATGTGGGACAGCTTCTGGCGGCTCGGGACGCCCGTCCTAGTTCGGGACGCCCGTCCTGATTCGTTGACCTGGTTCGGGATGCCCGTCCCGGTTCAGGACGCCCGTCCTGGCTGTTTGACCAGGTCGGGACGCCCGTCCCGGACCTTTGACCGGGTCAATATTTCCAAAAATTGCGTTTTTGCCCCAGAATTTGCTGTTTTCGTCTACTTTTCACCTGACACTTCCAAAATCATAAAAACCGTGAAATCAAGTAAATAGTAAACGATTAATGTCAATTTACTCTCGATTTCACATTAAAACATACATAAAAACATGCTAAAAATGTGATACGATTTTAGCGTATCAGATAACCCCACACTTAGCTTTTTGCTTGTCCTCAAGCAAAGTCTACATGGAGTTAGTGATTTTAAACCTTAGTGCAGTCACTTAAATTCCTAATCATGTTTTTATTCCAAAAATTCTTCAGACAATTCTTAACACAGGTCTGACTGGTTAGGTTGCTATGACAAGGTCTCAAATGTTTCTAGTAGCTTGTTATGATCAGGCAGAAAACAAATCAACAACTAGGTTGGACTTTTTCTTAGTCACAGGGTCTTCCTGATGTGTAGTGTGTGTACTAGTCTAGACCAGATAGTCAACACAATGAACTCTTATCTTAACTGCTACCAGATAATACTTCGACCTATCGCTAGACATACTGACAACAGATAACTTTCTGAGTTCTGAGCTTTGGTGATCAGATTTTTAATGTTTAAGCACTTAGTTATTTTCTTTATAGATTCAGGGTATTTCGAGTCTGCTTAGAACACGTCAACTTCAACTACCCATGTAGCGAGTCCCACTCCGATGACTCCCAGATCTACACGACCTTAGGGCATCAGGCTTTAAGTTCCCCGAAGGAGTGGTGCTCGAGTAGCGAAGGCCGCTGGCAAACTACCCTATTGTATTTAACTTCCTTAATGTTCCTTTCACTTTTAGCTCAGAGTCTCATCTAGTCATTCTAACTGCCAATATGTCCACAACTGGTCTAATTTTATCTAGTTAAGTCTCGAATAGGCAATTGGTTGAGGTCTCTAATCCAGACAAGGTTGTGCTCAGTTATCAGGAATTTCCTATTCCTAATCAATTAGTCCAAGATAGCTATCAATTATCTCCTACTAACCATAGCATACTACCTACATATCATAGACATAAGCAATTGTTTAACCAAGCATACTGCATTTAGAAGTCTGAAAGACGGAAAAATTTTGAAAAATTTTGGAAGGGTGTGAAAATACGGGGAAAATAAGCAAAAGCATGCGAAATTTTTTTCAAACTGCTTCAAACTGCTACAGTGCACCGTGCACTGCTACCCCACACTTAAGTTTGGCACTGTCCTCAGTGTTCATGCATAGCTAATTACCCCACACTTATTTGAAAACAAGAAATAAAACATAATAAAACAAGAAAAAACAAAATAATGCAACAATTCTGTATGTCATATAAATCAATTTTGTACAAAGATTCATAGTCATACAGCCCAGACATACACAAAGAACAAGATAAACAAAAGACAAAAGAAAAAGAAAGAAAAGAAGGGGAGAGAGAGACTAAGAACCCGGCGGGTCGCCATCCAGTGGACCGAGGTCTGTTAAGTCAAACTCGAAGTTCTCCGCTACTCGGGCAGTCTGCTGATGTATCTCCTCAATCCTACTGGTGATCATGGCGATCCTGTCATCCATCACCGCCAGTCGTCTGTCAATCCGGTCATCCATCATGGCCAGCCGGCTATCAATCCGGTCCATGTCTCAACTGTATCGTGCCGATAGTTCTACCAATCCGTGCGACATGTGTCGTTCGAAGGCAGTACGTGGCACGAACGTCTCGGATGGAGGGATATGCGGTGGAGCTGCTTCTGATGCCGAGGCCTGTCCTGGCTGCTCTGTGTGGATGGTGTAGCGGCCGCTTGCATCCCGGACAACCATTCCCATGTTCCGTAGGATGGTAACGTCTATGGGAATAGTAGTTGGGGCGACCAGAGTAAGCTCCGAGCCCTCTATGTCCAACTCCAGGTAGCGGGCTATCCTGGTGATGAATGGCCCGAGCCCCAGACACTGTTTCCGAGTGTCCGTAGCAAAACCCAGCATGATGACTGTGATAAGTCGAGCCATCTCTACTGTGGATCCCATATGCATGTTGGCCAAGAGGAATGTCTCCATTTGGGTGACATTCCCGGGGGCCGTCCGTCGTCCTGACAAAGTGTGTGCAATAATGGCATGTAAGTAGCGAAGAGCAGGATAGATACCTGTGGCTTTCGCAAAGCCATGCTGGTAGGGAACACCCGTCATACAGATCTGAGCCCAAGCAGTAGAGACCTCTGCAGAAGTGAAGTCCCGAACTGCTGTGGTGTAGGCGGGCGTATCTAGCTCCTCTCTCTGCCAGATACCCAAAGCGATGCCGAACTCGGCCATGCTCATCGACTGATCTATTCCGCCTAAGCGGAATGTGATCTGCTCCTGGTGGCATGCAAAGGATGCATAGAACTCACATACCAGCTCCAGGTACGTGGGCTCTGTGACGACGAATACTCGACTGTAGGGTAGTACATCGAGTATGCGTCTGACCTCAGCCTCTACTCCCAGTGTCTGTACTGCTGCCCAATCCAGCGTTCTGCCCGTCAGTATCGTGCGTCCGATGTATCCGTGACATCTCTCCTGATATGTGATGTGCACAAATCATATACCCTTTTTAGCATGTTTTTAGACATAAATTATGGCAATATTTGAATGTATTTGATCTTAATTGAATCAAATTGACATAAAATTGCTTAAATTTCGATTTTGGAAGTTTCAGGAGCAAATTGGACGAAAACAGCAAATTTTGGGGCAAAAATGCAATTTTTGGAAATGTTGACTTGGTCAACGGTCCGGGACGGGCGTCCCGACCCAGTCAAGCCACCAGGATGGGCGTCCCAATCCGGGACGGGCGTCCCGAGCCGCCAGAAGCTGTCCCACATCGAATATTTTGCAATTTTTCACTCCAGAAAGCTGCTATAAATACCCCAGGCCTCTAGGAGTTGAAATCATTCCTCTCCACTCGATCTGAGTCATTTAGTGGTGTCCAGTGTACAATTCTCTAGTACACAACTCACTCAGAGACTCGGATCTCAGTTTTCTTTCTTATTAGTGTTTTGTTTTAGTTTCTGAGAAATAGTCTCAGATCTTAGGTTTCTATAGATAGGTTCGTTTTTGGTATTCATAGAATACCGGATTTCGTTAGGAGATCCTAAGAGAGAGATAGGGTGCGTTGTTCTTAGTCAGATTAGGGCAATTTGCTTAAGCCCGGGATTGTAAGGTAAAGCAATTGCTACTAGGTCTAAGGAGCGTTCTCCGAAGGCTCTGCCGAGCAGTAGGATCGGCAGTCAGGAGCATACAGGAGCTGCAGCGCCGGCTGGACCTGCATAGAGTGGTGATACTTTATGACAGTGGGTCCCTAGACGAGGTTCTGTATGTTTACGAATTGTTTTATCTAAATAGTATTTGAATATCAGATTACGATTCTTATGAATATTTGTTTATATGTTGAAGTTGTTATGTTTTTCCGGAAATGGCCATCTGCTTAAATATTCATTATGTCTGCATGTCTATGCCGTTCTTTTAAACTGAATTTAAGGTTATAGACAACTCCTAACCACGGTCTATTCATAACTGTTTAGTTTAACAGGCATCAATTAGTATTGGTGTCTGCCATACTAGATAAAATAATCTGCGGAACACATGTGGTTGAAAGTAGTCTAGGTAGGTGAGTAGAGTAGAGGTTATGCCGGCGGTTATGAGACGAGCAGCATGATACCGAAGTGACATAGGGTACCGTTCATTGCTGATTAGTCCGAGCCGTGAGTAGGGCCGTTACCTTAACGATGTGGGGGGTAGGTAGCGTAGAAACTCAGATGTGGTAGCCTTAGACACCAGAACATAGGTGCAATCCAGGCCAAGACATGTCTAAAATATTCGAATATTGGTCAATTTCAACATATAGGAACAGTATAACATAGAATCAGGACTCATCTATAAAACACTTTTAAGATTAATTAGACTTAAACCTAGTGGAGAATGAATCACCCTCTCATCAAAGTATTTGATGAAGATTGCATAACTGGATCATAAGATAGGAGTTAGGATATAAAAGGCTAGTTACTACTAAGCCGTTGCCACTTCCCTGGGAGTACGATATTTAATTAATAAAATCGTAGATACTTTCCAACAGACTAGCTACACGATAGGTACTCGCCTTAGGTTCTGGTGATTAAGTGACAATAATGAATGCTAAGTGACAGTTAGATAGACTCAGTCCTTAATTAGTCATAATCGACATAGGTAAATAAAGCCTATTTTAGCATACCAATCGGAAGCATCAATATGCGTGCTGGAGGGAAACAGCATAAAAGGATGTGTCACTGAGGTAACTGTATGGTAGATGTGGTACGAGCACGTTTGGCAGCCATTTGGTTTGAAAGTTGTTGAGAGACTTTTGGGAGTTTAGGTAGGAAGGAAGGTTCGATTCGAATTCTGGAGGTGAATTTGAATTCAAAAGGGTGGTGAAATTAGGCTAGGGAAAGATTTCGAAT
The DNA here is from genome assembly GCA_027405835.1 of Asclepias syriaca. Classification (NCBI taxonomy): domain Eukaryota; kingdom Viridiplantae; phylum Streptophyta; class Magnoliopsida; order Gentianales; family Apocynaceae; genus Asclepias; species Asclepias syriaca. Next base: position 12,476,431 of record CM049929.1, on the reverse strand, counting down.
TTTTGGCGGGAAATTCGAATTTTGGAGGAAATTCGAATTTGGAAGGAAATTTAAAATTTAAATTTTGGAGGGAAATTTGAAATTTTAAATTTGAAAAGTTTGCCAAAGGTAAAGAGAGAGAGTTATTTGAGAGAGGTGGATTTTTGGAAGTGAATTTTGAGGGAAAAATGAAAAAATTGAGATTTTATAGAAGGGGAGGCCTTCGGGACGCCCGTCCCGGAGGAAGGACTCCCGTCCCGGGTTACCTCGGGACGCGTGCCAATTCAGAAAATTTATTTTTTTTTTCTTAATTCCTGCAAATCAGTATACCAAAAATAATCATAATTTTTAACAAGGCTTCATGTTTATCCAATGAAATTCAGAAGTTGTTAAAAAACTCTATGCAAAAATTCCTCAGTCTCACTTTTTCGAAAATCATACTACCCTAATCTTGTTCCTATTTAAATTCAGCAAGAAAAACAAAAAATTTAGTTTATGCAATTTAGTTAATGAAAAATAAACTGTAATTGCAAAATTTTCGTTTTTCATAGAAATAAAATGTCTGAAGAAAATTGTTGAAAATAAAGGACCCTTTAAAAATGTTTGAAAAATAGAAAAATATGGGTCAATTATTCAAGTTTCAGTTCAAACGAATTATTTGCTGAAAATAAAAGTAAAAGAATCTTCCCTTTTTAACGAATCATGTTTCTGATCTCCTGTAGTTCTGTCCGAATGCTTCGCATTTCTATGCGTATTGTTCGCTCTATCCCTCTACCTGTTTTGCTCACTGCGTAGATCAGCATCTCTCGGAGTAGTTGTGCACCTTGGTTCTCCTGGAGATTGACCGTGGCTCTGAGTCGGTCTACGTTAGTTGTGATGTTCAGACTGAGTTGGTCTAAATGACACAGTCTGCTGGCAATCCCTTGGTCCATCTCATAGACCCTTTGAGTTAGTGGTATCTGCACGGACAACATTGAATAATAACCGTTAGTACTCCGCAGATGAAGGGGTACGCTCGTGAGGTGTTGGGGTGTATGCAGAGAGGTCGGTGAATTCTGGGTTTGATCAGTAGGGGGTGGATTTAGAGGAACTCTCTGGGTAGGAGGGTAATTGGAGATTTCTGGGGTACTTCTCTAGGAGGGAAGGTATCCTCAGAAGGATCTTCTTCTGTGGGACTATGCTCACGGGTGTTCAGGAATCGTCTCACTAGTTCACTGGCATCAGGGCTTGAGGTTACTTCCACTGGTTGTGAGGGTAGAGTCCCTCGTGGTACTTCTGGTGCGGGCCTAGAGGGGCCTTCTGGTTTCGTCTTCTTTGGTCCTGGAGTGTCAGGGTTTTCTATTTTCTTTGCCTGGTTAGTAGCTGCTCTTGTTCTCTTCATCTCTGAGTGCAAAGTCTGGTTAGAAATAACAAATAACAAAAGCAGAAAAGTAAAAAGAACAAGAAAATCATTTTTATGGATTTTGAAATTTATTTAGAAAGCAGGTAAATTTCCTCAATATGGTTCTAGAATAATTTTCTAAAATTTGATTATCCTAAGTCTCTTAATTTCAGATGACATCTAAAATTAATTAGTTATGATAATCCTATATTCAGGAAACTGATTGTCTAACTAGTATAAGATAAGTGTAGGTCTAAGGTCTAGGTTACTACCGTTACCTATCATAAGTCTCTAGAATTGTGGCCAATAATCCTAAATTCATTATGATATTTCCCCGGCAACGGTGCCAAAAATCTGATGCGATTCCGGTTGACGTACTAAATAGGTGTTATTTTACCCTATGTCGATTATGATTAATTAAGGACTGTGATTGACTAATTGTCACATTTAGTCTTATGGTGTCACTTAATCAGCCAGAATCTAAGGCAGAGTACCTATCGTGTAGCTAGTCTATTGGAAAGTATCTACGATTTTACTAAGTTAATTATCGTACTCCCAGGGAAGTGGCAACGACTTAGTAGTAACTAGCCTCTTATCCTAACTCTTATCTTATGATCCAGTTATGCAATCTTCATCAAATACTTTGATGAGAGGGTGATCCATTCTCCACTAGGTTCAAGTCTAATTAACCCTAGAATTGTTTTAAAGATAAGTTCTGATTCTATGTTATACTGTTCCTATATGTTGATTGACCTATATTCGAGTGTTTTAGATATATCTTAGCCTGGAATGCAACTATGTTCTGTGTCTAAAGGTGTACCACATCTGAGTCTCTATGCTACCGCCCCCTATCATTAAGGTAAACGGCCCTACTCACGGTACGAACAAAGACAATTATGAAAGCCCTATGTCACTTTCGGGGATCACTCTGAAGGCTCGTAATCGCTGGCATAACGCTCTACTCAGCCTACCTAGACTACTCTAACAAGCCAGGTGTTCAGCATGTTATTTTATCTAGTATGGCAGACACCAATACTAATTGATGCCTGTTAAACTAAACAGGTTATGAATAGACCGTGGTTAGGAATTGTCTATAACCCTATTTTAGTTTAAAAGAAACTACATTAGACATGCAGACATAATGATTATTTAGCAGGTGGCTATTTCCGGAAAAACATAATAACTTCAACATACAAAACAACTATTCATAAAATCATAATCTGATATTCATAATTGATGTTTAGGACAAAGCAATAAAACATATAAAAGAGGGGTATGGGGACTGATGCCATAAAGAAATCACCCTTTACTTAGTCTCGCCTACAGAGCGTACTGTTGTATACGTCGTATTGCCCGCCCTGACTCTGCTCGCCAGAACCTTCGGAGGACGCTTCCTCAGCCTAGTAGCTAGACTTTACCTTACGTCCTGGGCTTAAGCCTAGCCCTGTGGACTGACTCTTCGAACGCCTAGGGCTCTCTTAGGGTCTCCTAACGAAACCCCGGGTATTCTATGAATACCAGAAATGAACCTATCTATAGAAATCTAAGATCTGAGACTATTTCTCAGAAACTAAAACAAAACACTAATAAGAAAGAAAACCGAGATCCGAGTCTCTGAGTGAGTTGTGTACTGGAAAACTGTACACTGGAAACCACTTAATGACTCAGATCGAGTGGAGAGGGATGAATTCAACTGCTGGAGGCCTGGGGTATTTATAGCAGCTTCCCGGAGTGAAAAATTCTGAAAAATTCGATGTGGGACAGCTTCTGGCGGCTCGGGACGCCCGTCCTGGCGGTTTGACCAGGTCGGGACGCCCATCCCGGACCTTTGACCGGGTCAATATTTCCAAAAATTGCATTTTTGCCCCAGAATTTGCTGTTTTCGTCTACTTTTCACCTCACACTTCCAAAATCATAAAACCGTGAAATCAAGTAAATAGTAAACGATTAATGTCAATTTACTCTCGATTTCACATTAAAACATACATAAAGACATGCTAAAAATGTGATACGATTTTAGCGTATCAGTTAGGAATTGTCTATAACCTTAATTTCAGTTTAAAAGAACGGCAATAGACATGCAGACATAATTGATATTTAAGCAGGTGGCCATTTCTAGAAAAACATAATAACTACAACATATATCACAAATATTCATAAAAACATAATCTCGTATTCAAATAAGTATTTGGACAAACACAGTAACAACATTTAAAGAGAGGGACAGGGGAGACTGATGCCATAAAGAAATCACCCTTTACGTAGTCACGCCGTTGGAGCGTACTGCTATATATGCCGTACCGCTTGACCCGACTCTGCTCGTCAGAACCTTCGGAGGACGCTTCCTCAGCCTAGTAGCTGGGCTTTACTTAACAACCCGGCTTAAGCCCAGCCCTGTGGACTGACTCTTCGAACGCCTCGAGCCCTCTTAGGATCTCCTAACAAAATTCCGGGTATTCTATGAATACCAGAAACGAACCTATCTATATAAGCCTAAGATCTGAGACTATTTCTCAGAAACTAAAACAAAACACTAACAAGAAAGAAAACTGAGATCCGAGTCTTTGAGTGAGTTGTGTACTGGAGAAGTGTACACTGGAAACCACTTAATGACTCAGATCGAGTGGAGAGGAATGATTTCAACTGCTGGAGGCCTAGGGTATTTATAGCAGCTTCCCGGGGTTATTTTTCAGCAAAAATTCGATGTGGGACTGGATCTGGGGGTTCGGGACGCCTGTCCGGGATTGGGACGCCCGTCCTGGTCTGTTGACCAGGTCGGGATGCCCGTCCCGAGTCCTGGACGTCCGTCCCGTATTCGGGACGCCCGTCCTGACCCTTTAACCAAGTCAACATTTCCAAAAATTGCGTTTTTGCCCCAAAATTTGCTGTTTTCATCCACTTTTCACCTGACACTTCCAAAATCATAAAAACTGTGAAATTGAGTAAATAACAAACAATTAAGATCAATTTGCCCTCAATTTCACCCGAAATCATACATAAAAACATGCTAAAAAGGTGATACGATTTTCGCGTATCAACTCAGATCGAGTGGTGAGGAATGATTTCAACTGCTGGAGGCCTGGGGTATTTATAGCAGCTTCCCGGGGTGATTTTTCACCAAACATTCGATGTGGGACTTGATCTGGGGGTTCGGGACGCCCGTCCCGGATTGGGATGCCCGTCCTGGTCTGTTGACCAAGTCGGGACGTCCGTCCCGGATTCGGGACGCCCGTCCTGAGCCTTTGACCAAGTCAGCATTTCCAAAAATTGCGTTTTTGCCCCAAAATTTGCTGTTTTCGTCTACTTTTCACCTGACACTTCCAAAATCATAAAAACTGTGAAATTATGTAAATAATAAACAATTAAGATCAATTTACCCTCAATTTCACCCTAAATCATATATAAAAACATGCTGAAAAGGTGATACGATTTTCGCGTATCAGATAACCCCATACTTAGCTTTTTGCTTGTCCTCAAGCAAAGTCTACCTGAAGTTAGTGATTCTAAATCATAGTGCAGTCACTTAAATTCCTAGTCATGTTTTTATTCCAAAACTTTATTCAGACAATTCTTAACACAGGTCTGACTGGTCAGGTTGCTATGACAAGGTCTCAAATGTCTCTAGCAGATTGTTATAGTCAAGCAGAAAACAACTCAACAACTAGGTTGAACTCCTTTCTTAGTCACAAGGTCTTCCTGAAGTGTAGTGTGTGTACTAGTCTAGACCAGATAGTCAACACAATATACTCTCGTCTTAACTATCACCAGATAATACTTCGACCCTGTTGCTAGACATAATAACAAAAGACAACTTTCTGAGTTATGAGCCTTGGTGATCAGATTTTTAATGATTTAGCATTTATGGATTCTCTTTATAGATGTAGGGTATTTTGAGTCTGCTTAGAACACATCAACTTCAAGTACCCATGTAGCGAGTCCCACTCCGATGACTCCCAGATCTACACGACCTTAGGGCATCAGGCTTTAAGTTCCCCGAAGGAGTGGTGCTCGAGTAGCGAAGGTCGCTGGCAAACTACCCTTATTTAATTAACTTTCTTTAATTTCTTTTCACTTTTAGCTCATAGTCTCATCTAGTCATTCTAATTGTCAAAACATCCACAACTGGTCTAATTTTATCTAGTTCAGTCTTGAAAAGGTAATTGGCTGAGGTCTCTAATCCAGACAAAGTTGTGCTCAGTTATCAGGAATTCCCTATTCCTAATCAATTAGTTCAGCAATAGTCATCAATTATCTCCTACTAACCATAATATACTACCTACATATCATAGACATAAGCAATTGTTTAACCAGCCATACTGCATTTAGAAGTCTGAAAGATGGAAAATTTTGAAAATTTTTGGAAGGGTGTGAAAATATGGGGAAAACAAGCAAAAGCATGCAAAAAATTTTTGCAAACTGCTATAGTGCACCGTGCACTGCTACCCCACACTTAATTCTGACACTGTCCTCAGTGTTCATGCATATCTAATTACCCCACACTTATTTGAAAACAAGAAATAAAACACAAAGAAAAGATTATTACCCACACTATGGGTAAGAAAGACATAAAAAAATAAAATAATGCAAACAATTATGTATGTCATATAAATCAACTTTGTACATAGATTCATACGTCATACATCCCAGACATGTTTATACACATAGAACAAGAAAAACAAAAGCAAAAGAAAGGAAAGGAGAGAAGGAGAGAGAGACTAAGAACCCAGCGGGTCGTCGTCCAGTGGACCGAAGTCTGCTGTAAAGTCAAACTCGAAGTTTTCTGCCAGTCGAGAAGTATGCTGATGTATCTCCTCAATCCTGCTGGTGTTTATGGCGATCCTGTCATCCATCATCGCCAGCCGTTTGTCAATCATGTCCATGTCTCGACTGTATCGGGCCGATAGTTCTTCAAATCCGTGCGACATGTGTCATTCGAAGGTAGTACGTGGTACGAACGTCTCGGACGGAGGGATATGCGCTGGACATGTTTCCGATGCCGATGCCTATCCTGGCTGCTCCGTGTGGATGGTGTAGCGGCCATTCGCATCCCGGACAACCATTCCCATGTTCCGTAGAATGGTAAGATCAGTGGGAACGGTGGTCGGGGCGACCAGGGTCAGCTCCGAGCCCTCTATGTCCAACTCCAGGTAGCGGGCTAGCCTGGTGATGTACGGTCCGAGCCCCAGACACTGTTTCCTGGTGTTTGTAGCGAATCCTCGCATGACGACCGTGATGAGTCTAGCCATCTCTACCGTAGATCCCATGTGCATGTTGGCCAGAAGGAATGTCTCCATCTGGGTGACAGTTCCGGGAGCCGTCCGTCGTCCTGACAATGTATGTGCAATGATAGCGTGCAGGTAACGAAGAGTAGGATAAATACCTGTGGCTTTTGCAAAGCCATGCTGGTATGGGACACCCATCATGCAGATATGAGCCCAAGAAGTGGAGACGTCTGCAGACGTGAAGTCTCGAACTGCTGTGGTGTATGCGGGCGTATCCAGCTCATCTCTCTGCCAGATACCTAGGGCGACGCCGAACTCGGCCATGCTCATCGACCGATCTATTCCGCCTAAGCGGAATGTGATCTGCTCCTGGTGGCATGTAAAAGACGCCTAGAACTCACATACCAGCTCCAGGTATGTGGGTTCTATGACGATGAATACTCGACTGTAAGGTGGCACGTCGAGTATGCGTCTGACTTCCGGCTCTACTCCTAGCGTATGTACTGCTGTCCAATCCAACGTTCTGCCCGTCAGTATCGTACGCCTGATGTACCCAAGGCATCTTTCTTGGTATGCTGTGCTGGAGGGAAACAACATAAAAGGATGTGCCATTGAGGTAACTGTCATGGTAGATGTGGTACGAGCACGTTTGCGAGCCATTACGAACGTACGAGAGAGATTAGGTGGGAAGGAATCTTTAAACTCAAATTCTGGAGGTGAATTTGAATTCAGAATGATGAAATTAGGTTAGGGAAGGATTTTGAATTTTTTTGGCGGGAAATTCGAATTTTTTGAGTGAAGTTTAAAATTCAAATTTTGGAGGGAAACTCGAATTTTTAAACTTTGGGGAGTTTGCCAAAAATTTGTAGAGAAAAGGTAGAGAGAAATGTTTAGAGAGATGAATTTTTGGTTGTAGATTTGAGAGAAAATGAAAAAAAAATGAATTTTTATAGAAGGGGCGGACTTCGGGACTGATGGGTTTCCGACTGATGTGCTAAATAGGTGTTATTTTACCCTATGTTGATTATGAATAATTAAGGACTGTGATTGACTAATTGTCACATTTAGTCTCTATGGTGTCAGTTAATCAGCCAGAACCTAAGGCAAAGTACCTATCGTGTAGCTAGTCTGTTGGAAAGTATCTACGATTTTATTAAGTTAACTATCGTACTCCCAGGGAAGTGGCAACGGCTTAGTAGTAACTAGCCTTTCATCCTAACTCCTATCTTATGATCCAGTTATGCAATCTTCATCAAATACTTTGATGAGAAGGTGATTCATTCTCCACTAGGTTTAAGTCTAATTAATCCTAGAAGTGTTTTATAGATGAGTCCTGATTCTATGTTATACTGTTCCTATATGTTGATTGACCTATCTTCGATTATTTTAGATGCATCTTAGCCTGGATTGCAACTATGTTCTGTGTCTAAAGGCGTACCACATCCGAGGTCTCTAATAAACCGCCCTACCTTAATGACGGCCCTACTCACGGTTCGGGACGAAGGCATCCATGAAAGCCCTATGTCACTTCGGGGATCATACCGCTTGCCCTAGCCGCCGGCATAATCGGACTCAGCTCGGCCCCTACCTAGACTACTTTAACAGGCAGGGTGTTCAACATGTTATTTTATCTAGCATGGCAGACACCAATACTAATTGATGCCTGTTAAACTAAACAGGTTATGATTAGACCGTGGTTAGGAATTGTCTATAACCCTAACTTTAGTTTAAAAGAGCACATTAAACATGCAGACATAGTGAATGTTAAGCAGGTGGCTATTTCCGGAAAATATAAAAACGTCAACATATAAAACAACTATTCATAAAGAATCGTAATCTCGTATTCATAATAAGTATTTAGAACAAAACAATAACAACATATAAGAGACGGACATGGGGACTGATGCAATAAAGAAATCACCCTTTACGTAGTCTCGCCGACGGAGCGTACTGTTGTATTTGTCGTATTGCTTGCCCTGACTCTGCTCACCAGAACCTTCGGAGGACGCTTCCTCAACCTAGTAACTGGGCTTTACCTTAATACCCAGCTTAAGCCCAGCCCTGTGGACTGACTCTTCGAACGCCTAGAGCCCTCTTAGGATCTCCTAATGAAATCCCGGGTATTCTATGAATACCATAAACGAACCTATCTATAGAAACCTAAGATCTGAGACTATTTCTCAGAAACTAAAACAAAACACTAATAAGAAAGAAAACTGAGATCCGAGTCTCTGAGTGAGTTGTGTACTAGAGAAGAGTACATTGGAAACCACTAAATGACTCAGATCTAGTGGAGAGGAATGATTTCAACTGCTGGAGGCCTGGGGTATTTATAGCAGCTTCCCGGGGTGATTTTTCAGCAAAAATTTGATGTGGGACTGGATCTGGGGGTTCGGGACTCCCGTCCCGGATTGGGACACCCGTCCTGATCTGTTGACCAGGTCGGGATGCCCGTCCCGAGTCCTGGACGCCCGTCCCGGTGGGTTGACTGGGTCGGGACGCCCATCCTGGGTCTAGGACGCCCGTCCTGACCCGTTGACTAAGTCAATATTTCCAAAAATTGCGTTTTTGCCCCAAAATTTGTTGTTTTCGTCTACTTTTCACCTGACACTTCCAAAATCATAAAAACTGTGAAATTAAGTAAATAATGAACAATCAAGATCAAATTACCTTCAATTTCACCCAAATTCATACATAAAAACATGCTAAAAAGGTGATACGATTTTCGCGTATCAGATAACCCCACACTTAGCTTTTTGCTTGTCCTCAAGCAAAGTCTACCTGAAGTTACTTAAATTCCTAGTCATGTTTTTATTCCAAAAATTCTTCAGACAAGTTTTAACACAGGTTTGACTGGTTAGGTTGCTATGACAAGGTCTCAAATGTTTTTGGTAGCTTGTTATGATCAGGCAGAAAACAAATCAACAACTAGGTTGGACTTTTTTCTTAGTCACAGGGTTTTCCTGATGTGTAGTGTGTGTACTAGTCTAGACCAGATAGTCAACACAATGTACTCTTGTCTTAACTACCACCAGATAACACTTCGACCCATCGCTAGATATATTAACAACAGACAACGTTTTGAGTTCTGAGCTTTGGTGATCAGATTTTTTTTTAATGTTTTAGCATTTAGTTATTTTCTTTATAGATTCAGGGTATTTTGAGTCTGCTTAGGACACGTCAACTTCAACTACCCATGTAGCGAGTCCCACTCCGATGACTCTCAGATCTACACGACCTTAGGGCATCAGGCTTTAAATTCCCCGAAGGAGTGGTGCTCGAGTAGTGAAGGCCGCTGGCAAACTACCCTTATTTGATTAACTTCCTTTTGTTTCTTTTCACTTTTAGCTCAGAGTCTCATCTAGTCATTGTAACTGCCAATATATCCACAACTGGTCTAATTTTATCTAGTTAAGTCTCGAACAGGCAATTGGCTGAGGTCTCTAATCCAGACAAAGTTGTGCTCAGTTATCAGGAATTCCCTATTCCTAATCAATTAGTTCAGCAGTAGTCATCAATTTTCTCCTACTAACTATAACATACTACCTACATATCATAGACGTAAGCAATTGTTTAACCAAGCATACTTGCATTTAGAAGTCTGAAAGACGGAAAAATTTTGAAATTTTTTTGGAAGGGTGTGAAAATACGGGGAAAACAAGCAAAATCATGCAAAAAATTTTGCAAACTACTACAGTGCACCGTGCACTGCTACCCCACACTTAATTCTGGCACTGTCCTCAGTATTCATGCATAGTTAAACTACCCCACACTTATTTGAAAACAAGGAGAAAAAACAAAACAGAACACAAAACAAAGAAAATAAAAGTAAAGGAATATGAGGATTAGAAAAACTCCCTTCATGTCGCGAGCAGAAGGGTCTTCTCTTATCTGTCAATTGGCTCTTCACCTTAGCCATGTGTTATTGCTGAGGTGTTCTTGACTCTGCAAGCTCTAGATATTGGAACGGATGACGTCAGCTCCGATCCTTCAATGTCGAGCTCCAGGTAGTGGCCTATCCATTTGATGAATGACTCAAGCCCCAAGGACTGTTTCCTCGAATCATCTGCAAAGTTTCTCGTAGTCGTAGCAACGTGTCCAGAAGGAAGGTGTCTAGGAATGAGACTTCTTTGGATTGGTGTGCCTACCTGCCCATGTTAGTGAAGGTATGGCATGCAAGTCTCGAATGGAAGAAAAGATACCTGAAGTTTTGGCAAAACTGTGGTGGTAGGGGCTCCAGTTGTATAGATCTGGGCCCAAGTATTTGAGACTTCCTCGGGGAAGTTTCTCACATCTAATTGGTATGCAGGGAATGCAAGCTCCTCCATTGCTATGCTCCTGATACAATGCTAAATTCCTCTATATCCTTCGACCGTTCGATACTACTTGGTATATCACTTACTTGCACTGGTCTGGCTTTAATTGTTGCCAGTATCTCATCTATTGCTTCTGCGAGTAGGGGTTTTGCTGTGGTGGTGTCTTCTGAAAGTTTTCAGCTTCTGAATTTCTCCTCAGCTAAATCCCGTATGATTCGTCTAGTTGGAATTGTATGCATTTCCCATTGGAGCAGCATTCTGCAGTAACCTACTCCTACCTTTTTTGGAATGGTCAGTCATTCCCATAGCAATCCCTGCTAAAGTGTGGTACTTAGCAGACTTCACAGATTTGATACACAGGCTGAACATTTCTTCCTAAAACATTGGCACTCTGAATCTGGAAAACAACTAGAATCTACACATGACTTTAACATCATTAGTAGGTAATGCCTGTGGTTCAGGCTATTTTCGAAAAGTGTTCCACGACTACTATGAGGTAATTAGTGTCAAAGGAAGAAAAGAAAAGGAATTAATCAGTACCCCGGTTATAAGAGATTTTAGTATTCTGTATACCTTGCTGGGGTAGGCGATCTCTGGAAGAGGTGTTACCTGTTATTTGGCAAGCATCGTAGGACTGTATCAGAGATACAAAATCCTTGAATGTGGTGGGTCAACAAGATCCTGCTTTCAACACTTTCCGGACAGTGTTGATAGTAGTCAATTGGTCTCCCGTAGATTCTTTAGGGCAATGCTCCAAAATCTCGTGTCCTTCATCTTCTGAGATACGTCTTCTGATCACTTACCATGCAATGATTCAAAATAGAAAAATGGATCTCCCTAGTAGTAACATTCCAAATCAACAAAGAATTTCTTATTTTGTTGATAAGTCATATCACTTGGGAATAATTAGCAACTAGATAATTAGTAATATCAGTAAACTACGGAGGAGAATGATTATTCATAGCAAATAGGTGTTATTTTACCCTATGTTGATTATGAATAATTAAGGACTGTGATTGACTAATTGTCACATTTAGTCTCTATGGTGTCAGTTAATCAACCAGAACCTAAGGCAAAGTACCTATCGTGTAGCTAGTCTGTTGGAAAGTATCTACGATTTTATTAAGTTAACTATCGTACTCCCAGGGAAGTGGCAACGGCTTAGTAGTAACTAGCCTTTCATCCTAACTCCTATCTTATGATCCAGTTATGCAATCTTCATCAAATACTTTGATGAGAAGGTGATTCATTCTCCACTAGGTTTAAGTCTAATTAATCCTAGAAGTGTTTTATAGATGAGTCCTGATTCTATGTTATACTGTTCCTATATGTTGATTGACCTATCTTCGATTATTTTAGATGCATCTTAGCCTGGATTGCAACTATGTTCTGTGTCTAAAGGCGTACCACATCCGAGGTCTCTAATAAACCACCCTACCTTAATGACGGCCCTACTCACGGTTCGGGACGAAGGCATCCATGAAAGCCCTATGTCACTTCGGGGATCATACCGCTTGCCCTAGCCGCCGGCATAATCGGACTCAGCTCGGCCCCTACCTAGACTACTTTAACAGGCAGGGTGTTCAACATGTTATTTTATCTAGCATGGCAGACACCAATACTAATTGATGCCTGTTAAACTAAACAGGTTATGATTAGACCGTGGTTAGGAATTGTCTATAACCCTAACTTTAGTTTAAAAGAGCACATTAAACATGCAGACATAGTGAATGTTAAGCAGGTGGCTATTTCTGGAAAATATAAGAACGTCAACATATAAAACAACTATTCATAAAGAATCGTAATCTCGTATTCATAATAAGTATTTAGAACAAAACAATAACAACATATAAGAGACGGACATGGGGACTGATGTCATAAAGAAATCACCCTTTACGTAGTCTCGCTGACGAAGCGTACTGCTGTATATGTCGTATTGCTTGCCCTGACTCTGCTCACCAGAACCTTCGGAGGACGATTCCTCAACCTAGTAACTGGGCTTTACCTTAATACCCAGCTTAAGCCCAGCGCTGTGGACTGACTCTTCGAACGCCTAGAGCCCTCTTAGGATCTCCTAACGAAATCCCGGGTATTCTATGAATACCAGAAACGAACCTATCTATAGAAACCTAAGATCTGAGACTATTTCTCAGAAACTAAAACAAAACACTAATAAGAAAGAAAACTGAGATCCGAGTCTCTGAGTGAGTTGTGTACTAGAGAAGAGTACACTGGAAACCACTAAATGACTCAGATCGAGTGGAGAGGAATCATTTCAACTGCTGGAGGCCTGGGATATTTATAGCAGCTTCCCGGGGTGATTTTTCAGCAAAAATTCGATGTGGGACTGGATCTGGGGGTTCGGGACGCCCGTCCCGGATTGGGACGCCCGTCCTGATCTGTTGACCAGGTCGGGACGCCTGTCCCGAGTCCTGGACGCCCGTCCCGGCGGGTTGACTGGGTCGGGACGCCCGTCCTGACCCGTTGACTAAGTCAATATTTCCAAAAATTGCGTTTTTGCCCCAAAATTTCCTGTTTTCGTCTACTTTTCACCTGACACTTCCAAAATCATAAAAACTGTGAAATTAAGTAACTAATGAACAATCAAGATCAAATTACCTTCAATTTCACCCAAATTCATACATAAAAACATGCTAAAAAGGTGATACGATTTTCGCGTATCAAGGACGCCTATCCCGGAGGCAGGACTCCCGTCCCTCTGGATGCTCTCCCAGAATAGGGACGCCCGTCCCGGGTTGCTTCGGGACGCGTGCCAATTCCAAAAAAAAAATAAATTTTTTTTTCGTAATTCCCTACAAATCTCAAGATACCAAAAATAATCATAATTTTAAACAAGTCTTCATGTTTATCCAATCAAGTTCAGAGGCTGTTCAAGTAACAATAAAACTTAACTTAATCAAGGATGGTTCAACATTAGTTTTATTGAACACAGATATCTTGGAGTGATCAGTGTCACCTATTGTTTCTAGACAAGACTAGATAAGATTGGAATTTATCATGCATGAACTTTCTTATCATGTTTTTGTCCTAAAACAATTCGTACTACATCATTACATCACATATTCATTCAAAAGCAGATTTTAATCAGGTGATGTCATAATGGGTGCAGTAATTCCTTTGGTTTAAAAATTCTCATGCAATCATCAGCAAAACAAAAGGAACATCCTTTTTCCAATAGAACATTCAAAGGTCTGGCTATTAAGGAAAAACTATTTCATAACTCATCCTAATAAGGCCGGCATGACTCTAAGAAAATTCTAAAATAGAGTTTCTTCCCGATAAAAATCTAAGCCAACATTTTACAACTCAGAAGAAAATATATTTTATCCTCATTTCCATTTTTATTTCTCCGAAATTAAATAAAGGAAGAAAAACACGAAAAAGAGCAACTAAGAAAACAACTAAAACAAACAAGAGATAGGGAAAAGGAACAACTCACCGTTGAGCAAGAAAGATACATTCTTTTTGGGATTTTAAATTATTAACATTTTTTTTTCTTTTTATGTTGAAAGCAGGTAAATTTCCTTAATATGGTTTTAGAATAATTTTCTAAAATTTGATTATCCTAAGTGTCTTAATTTCAGATATTATCTAAAATTAAATAGTTATGATAACCTTATATTTCAGAAATTGATTGTCTAACTAGTATAAGATCAGTGCAGGTCTAAGGTCTAGGTTACTACCGTTACCTATCATAAGTCTCTAGAATTGTGGCCTTTAATCCTAAATTCATTATGATATTCCCCTCCCCGGCAACGGCGCCAAAAATCTGATGCGATTCCGGTTGACATGCTAAATAGGTGCTATTTTACCCTATGTTGATTATGAATAATTAAGGACTGTGATTGACTAATTGTCACATTTAGTCTCTATGGTGTCACTTAATCAGCCAGAACCTAAGGCAGAGTACCTATCGTGTAGCTAGTCTATTGGAAAGTATCTACGATTTTATTAAATAAATATCGTACTCCTAGGGAAGTGGCAACGGCTTAGTAGTAACTAGCCTCTTATCCTAACTCTTATCTTATGATCCAGTTATGCAATCTTCATCAATATCTTTGATGAGAGGGTGATCCATTCTCCACTAGGTTCAAGTCTAATTAATCCTAAAAGTGTTTTAAAGATGAGTTCTGATTCTATGCTATACTGTTCCTATATGTTGATTGACCTGTCTTCTAGTATTTTAGATGCATCTTAACCTGGATTGCAACTATGTTCTGTGTCTAAAGGCGTACCACATCCGAGGTCTCTAATAAACCGCCCTACCTTAATGACGGCCCTACTCACGGTTCGGGACGAAGGCATCCATGAAAGCCCTATGTCACTTCGGGGATCATACCGCTTGCCCTAGCCGCCGGCATAATCGGACTCAGCTCGACTCCTACCTAGACTACTTTAACAAGCAGGGTGTTCAACATGTTATTTTATCTAGCATGGCAGACACCAATACTAATTGATGCCTGTTAAACTAAACAGGTTATGATTAGACCGTGGTTAGGAATTGTCTATAACCCTAACGTTAGTTTAAAAGAGCACATTAAACATGCAGACATAGTGAATATTTAGCAGGTGGCTATTTCCGGAAAAACATAATAACTTCAACATACAAAACAACTATTCATAAAAACCGTAATCTGATATTCATAATTGATGTTTAGGACAAAGCAATAAAACATATAAGAGAGGGGTAAGGGGACTGATGCCATAAAGAAATCACCCTTTACTTAGTCTCGCCTACAGAGCGTACTGCTGTATATGTCGTATTGCTCGCCCTGACTCTGCTCACCAGAACCTTCGGAGGACGCTTCCTCAGCCTAGTAACTGGGCTTTACCTTAATACCCAGCTTAAGCCCAGCCCTGTAGACTGACTCTTCGAACGCCTAGAGCTCTCTTAGGGTCTCCTAAAGAAACCCCGGGTATTCTATGAATACCGGAAACGAACCTATCTATAGAAACCTAAGATCTGAGACTATTTCTCAAAAACTAAAACAAACACTAATAAGAAAGAAACTGAGATCCGAGTCTCTGAGTGAGTTGTGTACTGGAAAATTGTACACTGGAAACCACTTAATGACTCAGATCGAGTGGAGAGGGATGAATTCAACTGCTGGAGGCCTGGGGTATTTATAGCAGCTTCCCGGAGTGAAAATCTCTGAAAAATTCGATGTGGGACAGCTTCTGGCGGCTCGGGACGCCCGTCCTGATTCGTTGACCAGGTTCGGGCCCGTCCCGGTTCGGGATGCCCGTCCCGGTTCGGGATGCCCGTCCTGATTCGTTGACCAGGTTCGGGACACCCGTCCCGGTTCAGGACGCCCGTCCTAGCGGTTTGACTGGGTCGGGACGCCCGTCCCGGGTTCGGGACGCCCGTCCCGGACCTTTGACAGGGTCAACATTTCCAGAATTTGCGTTTTTGCCCCAGAATTTACTGTTTTCGTCTACTTTTCACCTGACACTTCCAAAATCATAAAAACCGTGAAATCAAGTAAATAGTAAACAATTAATGTCAATTTACTCTCAATTTCAAATTAAAACATATATAAAAACATGCTAAAAATGTGATACGATTTTCGCGTATCAAACCCCAGAGATCTCCTGTTCACACTCCTGCCCAGAGAGTTCCTATAAATCCACCACCCACTGACCAAACCCAAAATTCACCAACATCTCCTGCATACACCCCAACACCTAACGAGCATACCCCTTCATCAGGGGGAAGCACTAACGGTTATCATTCAATGTTGTCCGTGCAGATAGATACGTTGGCTCAAAGGGTCTATGAGATGGACCAAGGAATTGCAAGCAGATTGTGTCATTTAGACCAGCTCAATCTAAATATCACAACTAACATGGACCGACTCAGAGCCACGGTCAGTCTTCAGGAGAACCAAGGTGCACAACTACTCCGGGAGATGGCTGACTTACGTAGTGAGCAGGGCAGGCAGAGGGATGAGATGAGAGCCATACGCATAGAAATGCAAAGCATTCGAGCAGAGCTACAGGAGATCAGAGATAATGGTCATTGAAAAAGGGAAGATTCTTTTACTTTTATTCTCAGCAAATAAATTGCTTGAACTAAACCTAAATAATTGACCCCTATTTTCTAATTTTCAAACTTTTTAAAAGGTCCTTTATATTCAACAATTTTCTTCAGACATTTTATTTTCAAATTTCTATGAAAAACAAAAGTTTTGCAAATGCAGTTTATTTTTCACTAATTAAATTGTACAAACTCAGTTTTTGTTTTTCTGAAATTCTTGCTGAATTTAAGTTGGGATAAAATTAGGGTAGTCATGATTTTCGAAAAAGATTGAGGAATTTTTTCATAGAGTTTTTAACAGCTTCTGAATTTGATTGGATAAACATGAAGACTTGTTAAAATTATGATTATTTTTGGTATCCCGAGATTTGCAGGGAATTACAAAAAAAATTTATTTTTTCGGAATTGGCACGCGTCCCGAAGCAACCCGGGACGGGCGTCCCGAAGGCCGGTCCTCCTACAAATAATCCATTTTTTTTCATTTCCCCTCAAATCAACTTCCAAAAATTTACCTCTCTCAAATAATTCTCTCTATCTTCTCTCTAAAATTTTTTGGCAAACTTCCCAAAATTCAAAAATTTAAATTTCCCTCCAAAATTTGAATTTTAAATTTTCTTCCAAATTCGAAATTCACTCCAAAATTCGAATTTCCCGCTGATATGCACAAATCGTATACCTTTTTTAGCATGTTTTTAGACATAAATTAGGGCAACATTTGAATGTATTTGATCCTAATTGAATCAAATTGACATAAAATTGCTTAAATTTCGATTTTGGAAGTTTCAGGAGCAAATTGGACGAAAACAGCAAATTTGGGGCAAAAATGCAATTTTTGGAAATGCTGACTTGGTCAACGGTTCAGGACGGGCGTCCCGACCCAGTCAAAGCACCAGGACGGGCGTCCCGAAGCACCAGAATTTGTCCCACATCGAACTTTTTGGAGATTTTCACTCCAGAAAGCTGCTATAAATACCCCAGGCCTCCAAGAGTTGAATTCATCCCTCTCCACTCGATCTGAGTCATTCAAATACTTCCAGTGTACAGTTCTCGAGTACACAAGTCCCTCAGAGACTCAGATTTCAGAAAAAAGTTTTCTTTCTTTCTTTTAGTTTCTCGTTTTCTTAGTTTCTAAGAATTAGTCTCAGATCTTAGATTACGACTAGATAGGGTTCGTGTTCGGTATCACAGAATACCGGGATTTCGTTAGGAGATCCTAAGAGAGAGATAGGGTGCGTGTTCTTAGTCAGATTAGGACAGTTTGCTTAAGCCCGGGATGTAAGGTAAAGCAATTGCTACTAGGTCTGAGGAGCGTTCTCCGAAGGCTCTGCCGAGCAGAGTAGGATCGAGCAGTCAGAAGCATATAGGAGCTGCAGCGCCGGCTGGACCTGCATAAAGCGGTGACTACTTTATGATAGTAGGTCCCCTAGACGAGGTTCTGTATGTTTTTGAATTGTTTTATCTGAATATTAATTTGATACTGAATTTATTATCATACATGTTTTACAATTTGAGATACTGTTCATTTTCCCGGGAAGATCATAGAGCTAGAGTTATCATTATGAATGTTGAACTGTCGTGTCCTTTTAAATTAAACTAGGGTTATAGACAACTCCTAACCAAGGTCTGAATCATAACCAGTTTAGTTCAATAGACTGTAAAAGGTCTGCCAGATTAGGAAGAAATAACAAAACATATCACCATGTTTGTTAGAGTACCCTAATAAAGCTGAGTTTGTACGCTAGGCCAGTCCTAGGGTTAAGTAGCATGATACCGAAGTGACATAGGGTACCGTTCATGGATACTTTAATCCGACAGATGAGAAGGATCATCCCAAGGTAGGGGTGAATACATTAGGTAACTCGGATATGGTAAACAGATGGTTACATTTCATGATTGCCTTAGAGATCAAGATATATCTAAAATGTTCGAAGATAAGGTCAAACAAATTGTAATAACTGAGCTTAAATTGATGAATGCCTGTCTACTCTTGAATTCTATTTGCTTGTTATGGGTGAGTGGGATCACCAATCAATCTCAAAGTATTGATTATCGATTGTCTGATTAGATAAATAAGATGAATGTTAGGATTAAGGGATAGTTGCTACTAAGCCGTTACCAGTTCCCTGGGAGTACGATATTAATAAATTAAAATCGTAGATACTTTTCAAGAACTAGCTACACGATAGGTACTCTGCCTTAGGTTCTGATTGATTAAGTGACAACAATTGAATGCTAAAGTGACAGTTAGTAAAACTCAGTCCTTAATTACTCATAATCGACATAGGTAAATAAAGCCTATCTTTTAGCATACCAATCGGAACGCATCAGATTTTTGGCGCCGTTGCCGGGGACATATCATAATGAATTTAGGATTCCTGATCAAAATTCTAGAGATTTATGATAGGTAACGGTAGTAACCTAGACTTTAGACCTACACTTATCTTATACTAGTTAGACAATCACTTTCCGAAATATAGGGTTATCATAACTAATTGATTTTAGATATTATCTGGAATTAAGACACTTAGGATAATCAAATTTTCGAAAATTATTCTAAAACCATATTGAGGAAATTTAACTGCTTTCGAAAAAACAAAAAAAGAAAAAATTTTGGAAAATTCAAAACCCGAAAAAAAATTGTATTTTTCTTGTTCAATGGTAAGTTTCCTATCTTTTGTATTATTTTTCTTTTTTCCCTTTCATAGTTAAATAGTTGTTTTTCTTCCGAATTTTTAATTTTTCACTTCCCGTGTAACTCCACTAACCAATTTGCTCAGGCTTAAACGTATTCTTCTCTGTAGTTGCATGACTCAAACTTCAGAAGCTAACCTTGAAACACCAGTTGAGAATCCTGAACGTCTCATTCGTACAACTAATAGGTGAATAACAGAGATGGCTGCTGAAAGACCTCCCCTCGAATCCTACATCCATCCACAGACTGTTCCAGTATCATCCGCCATTCAAATCCCTGGAAACCCTCGCTATGATCTTAAACCGAATGTGATCGAGTTGATTATAAATCGGGTTCAGTTTAGAGGAACTGCAACCGAGAATCCGCTAGAACACTTATCTGATTTCTCCTCTCTTTGCGAAGGCCTCAAGGGAGATCATACTGCAGAAGTAACTAAACTCAACCTTTTTCCCTACTCACTGAGGGACAGAGCTAAGAGATGGTTGGCCCAGCTACCTACTAACTCCATCACCTCATTGGATGAGTTAAGCAAAGCCTTACTGGAAGAGTACTACTCTGCAGCAAGGGTCCTAGAATATTGAAGGGCTCTGTCCAGTTTTACTCAAACTGCTGATGAGACAGTGATCGAAGCTTGGGACAGATTCAAGGAGCTACTCAGGCTCTGCCCCCAACATGGACTTACCGAAGCACTGCTGATCCAGCAATTCTACGGGGGTATGACGGACATGGGTAAGCAAGTTCTTGATGGACTCAATCCCCAGAGCGGTTTCAATGGAATGAGTGATGTAGATGCTAGAAACGCTCTGGAGAGGCTCTATAGGAATAGCAAGAACTGGCGGACAAGTGATCGAGCTAAGAAGCAACTAGTAAATGCGGCCATCGCCTCCACTGATGATCAATTTGAGGCACTGAAGGCCAGCATTACTAATCAATTGAATGCTTTCCAACAAGGGAAAAGCGTTCAGCCAGTATATCAAGTCGCTCTGCCCGCACCAAGGAATTACATCGTTCCAATCGACCCATGCAAGAATTCAGGGACACATACTGAAAGGCATTGCCGACTCTAACAAGGAGATGATAGAGTCAAACAGGAAGGTCCAGGAAGCTCATGCAGAAAGAATTCAACAAAATGAGAATAGGCAGACGCAGATTGAGCAGATAGTCAGGGACACACAAGCCTCCTTGCAGATATTAGAAAGACAAATGAGACAGTTATCGACCCACCTACCTCATCGATCACAAGGAAAGCTACCTAGCAACACTGGGACCAGCCCATTAAATGATTGCAAGACCTTAACTCTGAGATCTGGTAAAACTCTAAATCCTTCTTTCCCAAAATCTTCTCACACTTCTACTTTTGTACAGGAAAAAGAAGATAGCTCTGAGGAATTAACACCGTCAGTAGTTGAAAACAAAGTAGCAGAGAAAGAGAAGAAAGAGTCCATCCTTGAGTACCGGCCAAGAGTACCTTACCCTACAAGACTAATGCAGAATAAAGATAAGGAGCAACTCGAGAGGTTTTTCAAAACTTTTGGTAAAATTCATGTTAATTTACCTTTTCTTGATGTTATTTCTGAAATGCCTAAATATGCTAAATTTCTGAAGGATATTATTAGTAACAAAAGAAAGATTGACATGGACAAAGTAATTCTTAATGAAGGATGTTCGGCAGTTCTCTTGAACAAATTGCCTTCCAAAAAGAAAGATCCAGGTTGTTTCACTTTGCCATGTACAATAGGTAATATTACTAATATGCATGCGTTAGCAGACTTAGGAGCTAGCATAAATGTAATGCCATCTAGTTTATTTGATAAATTAGGTCTGCATGATTTGAAAACGACTAGAATGTGCATACAACTTGCTGATAGGACAGTAAAAATTCCTAGGGGGATAATTGAAGATCTCTTAGTAAAGGTTGGAAAATTTGTCTTTCCTGTGGATTTTGTTGTCATGGATATGAATGGTGAAAGTGATGTACCCTTGATTCTAGGTCGACCTTTTCTAGCTACCTCTAAGGCATTGATTGACGTCAACAATGGTCAAATAAAACTAAGGGTAGAAAATGAAGATATGACTTTCAACTTGAATGAAACCCTTAAGTATCCTATGCATTTAGATGATGATTGTTATTCTGTGGATGCATTTGACCATTTGATTGGAACTAACCTGTTGGACTTAATCTCTGATTATCCAGTCTTAAATATAGACTCTTTGGCCCTGGAAAAACCTGACTTTTACACTTCTGATTATGAAACCAGTACTAATGATTTCGTTGAGAGAGGTGCTCATGAGTTGGGATTAGAAAAGATCTCTTTAGAAGAGCCCCCAGAAGTGGAATTGAAGGAATTACCAAGCCATCTGTGTTACGACTTCCTAGACACTGAACAAAAGCTTCCCATTATTCTTGCAGTAGACCTGACTGCAGAACAAAAGAAGTCAACACTGGACATACTCAGAAGGAATAAAAGAGCCTTTGCATACAAAATTGCGGATATACCAGGCCCGTTTACCATTACAGAGGTGTCGCCATTTGGAGCAGTCATCATCGTGGATCAAGATAACATCTCTCAGAAAGTAAACGGGCAACGTTTAAAACCATACCGAGAGCCAATGGACAGATATGAGAAAGTCCTTCTGCTCAACTAGTAAAGGGAGTGTCTCTTTCATTTTATTTCTTGTTTTGTCATTTGTTATTTCTTTCAATGCTTTATTCTTACCCTTAGTTAGTCAAATAAGTGTGGGGTAAGGGTTTTTCTATTTTGTTTTTGTTTCTTGTTTTCAAATAAGTGTGGGGTAACTTAGATATGCATGAACACTGAGGACAGTGTCAGACTTAAGTGTGGGGTAGCATTGCACGGTGCACTGTAACAATTTGCGAAAACTTTTGCATGATTCTGCATGTTTTCCCCGTATTTTCACACCCTTCCAAAAAAATTTCAAAATTTTTCCGTCTTTCAGACTTCTAAATGCAGTATGCTTGGTTAAACATTGCTTATGTCCATGATATGTAGGTAGAATGTTATGATTAGTAGGAGACAATGTGATGACTATTTTGAACTTATTGATTAGGAATAGGGAATTCCTGATAAATGAGCACAACTTAGTCTGGATTAGAGACCTCAACCAATTACCTTTTCAAAACTTAACTAGATAAGATTAGACCAGTTGAGGATATATTGACAATTAGAATGACTAGATGAGACTCTGAGCTAAAAGTGAAAAGAAACAAAAGAGAGTAAATTAAATATGGGTAGTTTGCCAACGGCCTTCGCTACTCGAGCACCACTCCTTCGGGGAAATTAAAGCCTGATGCCCTAAGGTCGTGTAGATCTGGGAGTCATCGGAGTGGGACTCGCTACATGGGTAGTTGAAGTTGACGTGTTCTAAGCAGACTCAAAATACCCTGAAAGATCTATAAAAGAAAAATCAATAAAATGCTAAATAATTAAAAATCTGATCACCAAGGCTCAGAACTCAGAAAGTTATATGTTATTAGTATGTCTAGCGATGGGTCGAAATGTTACCTGGTAGTAGTTAAGATGAGAGTATATTGTGTTGACTATCTGGTCTAGCCTAGTACACACACTACACATCAGGAAAACCTTGTGACTGAGAAAAGAGTTCAATCTAGTTGTTAAGTTGTTAAACCTGCTTGATCATAAAAATCTACTAGAGACATTTGAGACCTTGTCATAGCAACCTAACCAGTCAGACCTGCGTTGTGAATTGTCTGAATAATTTTTGGAGTAAAAACATGACTAGAAAATTGAAGTGATTGCACATATGATTTAAAATCACTAACTTCAGGTAGAGTTTGCTTGAGGACAAGCAAAAAGCTAAGTGTGGGGTTATTTGATAAGCACAAATCGTATACCTTTTTTTAGCATGTTTTTAGACATAAATTAGGGTAATATTTGAATGTATTTGATCCTAATTGAATCAAATTGACATAAAATTTCTTAAATTTCGATTTTGGAAGTTTCAGGAGCAAATTGGATGAAAACAGCAAATTTTGGGGCAAAAATGTAATTTTTGGAAATGCTGACTTCGTCAACGGTTCAAGACGGGCGTCCCGAATTCGAGACGGGTGTCCCGACCCAGTCAAAGCACCATGACGGCCGTCCCAATCCAGGACGGGCGTCCCGAAGCACCAGAATTTGTCCCACAACGAAACTTTTGGAGATTTTCACTCCAGAAAGCTGCTATAAATACCCCAAGCCTCCAGGAGTTGAATTCATCCCTCTCCACTCAATCTGAGTCATTCAGAGACTTCCAGTGTACAGTTCTCGAGTACACAAGTCCCTCAGAGACTCAGATTTCAGAAAAAAGTTTTCTTTCTTTATTTTAGTTTCTCGTTTTCTTAGTTTCTGAGAATTAGTCTCAGATCTTAGATTACGACTAGATAAGGTTCGTGTTCGGTATCACAGAATACCGGGATTTCATTAGGAGATCCTAAGAGAGAGATAGGGTGCGTGTTCTTAGTCAGATTAGGGCAGTTTGCTTAAGCCCGGGATGTAAGGTAAAGCAATTACTACTAGGTTTTGAGAAGCGTTCTCCGAAGGCTCTGCCGAGGAGAGTAGGATCGAGCAGTCAGAAGCATACAGGAGCTGCAGCGCCGGCTGGACCTGCATAAAGCGGTGACTACTTTATGATAGTGGGTCCCCTAGACGAGGTTCTGTATGTTTTTGAAATGTTTTATCTGAATATTAATTTGATACTGAATTTATTATCATACATGTTTTACAATTTGAGATACTGTTCATTTTCCCGGGAAGATCATAGAGCTAGAGTTATCATTATGAATGTTGAACTGTCGTGTCCTTTTAAATTAAACTAGGGTTATAGACAACTCCTAACCAAGGTCTGAATCATAACCGGTTTAGTTCAACAGACTATAAAAGGTCTGCCAGATTAGGAAGAAATAACAAAATAGATCACCATGTTTGTTAGAGTACCCTAATAAAGTTGAGTTTGTACGCTAGGCCAATCCTAGGGTTAAGTGGCATGATACCGAAGTGACATAGTGTACCGTTCATGGATACTTTAATCCAAAAAATGAGAAGGATCATCCCAAGGTAGGGGTGAATACACTAGGTAACTCGGATATGGTAAACAGATGGTTACATTTCATGATTGCCTTAGAGATCAAGATATATCTAAAATGTTCGAAGATAAGGTCAAACAAATTGTAATAACTGAGCTTAAATTGATGAATGCATGTCTACTCTTGAATGCTATTTGCTTGTTATGGGTGAGTGGGATCACCAATCAATCTCAAAGTATTGATTATCGATTGTCTGATTAGATAAATAAGATGAATGTTAGGATTAAGGGATAGTTGCTACTAAGCCGTTACCAGTTCCCTGGGAGTACGATATTAATAAATTAAAATAGTAGATACTTTCCAAGAACTAGCTACACGATAGGTACTCAGTCCTTAATTACTCATAATCGACATAGGTAAATAAAGCTATCTTTTAGCATACCAATCGGAACGCATCACCCACCAAAAATTCAAAATCATTCCCTAACCAAAATCCATCCTCCCGAATTCAGATTCACCTCCAGAATTCGAATTCGAATCTTCCTTCCTGCCTAAATTCTCAAAACCTATCAAACGCTCTCAACCCAAATGGCTCCCAAACGCACCCGTAGCACATCCATCATGACCATCACTTCAGTGGCACATCCTTTTATGCTGTTTCACTCCAGCCCAGCATACCAGGAGAGATGTCACGGATACATCGGACGCACCATACTGATGGGCAGAACACTTGACTGGGCCGCAGTACAGACGCTAGTGGTGGAGCAGGAAGTCAGACTCATGCTCGACGTACTACCCTACAGTCGAGTATTCATCGTCACCGAGCTGACATACCTAGAGCTGGTATGTGAGTTCTACGCATCATTCACATACCATCAGGAGCAGATTACATTCCGCTTGGGCGGAATAGATCGATCGATAAGCATGGCTGAGTTTGGCATTGCCCTGGGTATCTGGCAGAGAGACGAGTTGGATACGCCCGCCTACACCACGGCAGTTCGAGACTTCACGTCTGCAGACGTCTCCACTGCCTGGGCTCAGATCTGTATGACGGGTGTCCCATACCAGCATGGCTTTGCGAAAGCCACAAGTATTTATCCTGCTCTTCGATACTTGCATACTATCATTGCACATACTTTGTCAGGACAACGGACGGCCCCCGGGAATGTCACCCAAATGGAGACATTCCTCTTGGCCAATATGCACATGGGATCGACAGTAGAGATGGCTCGACTTATCACGGTCATCATGCGGGGATTCGCGACGGACACTCAGAAATAGTGTCTAGGACTCGGACCATTCATCACCAGGATAGCTCACTACCTGGAGTTGGCCATCGAGGGCTCGGAGCTGACCCAGATCGCCCCGACCACCATTCCTACGGACCTCACTATCTTACGGAACATGGGAATGGTCGTACGGGATGCAAATGGGCGCTACTCCATCCACACGGAGCAGCCAGGACAGGCCTCGGCACCAGGAGCAGCCCCAACACACATACCTCCATCCGAGACATTTGTTCCACACACTGCCTTCGAACGACACAATAGACTGTAGTTTAGATGTATGAATACTGAGGACAGTGTCAGACTTAAGTGTGGGGTAGCAGTGCATAGTGCACTGTAGTGAGAACATTTTTGCATGATTTTGTTTGTTTTCCCAATATTTTCACACCCTTCCAAATTTTTTTTTTCAAAATTTTCATTCTTTTAGACTTCTAATGTAGTATGATTGGTTAAACATTGCTTATGTCTATGATATGTAGGTAGAATGTTATGGTTAGTAGGAGGAAATGTGATAGCTATCTTGAACTAATTGATTAGGAATAGGGAATTCCTGATAACTGAGAACAACTTTGTCTGAATTAGAGACCTCGGCCAATTACCTTTTCAAGACTGAACTAGATAAAATTAGACCAGTTGTGGATGTTTTGACAATTAGAAAGACTAGATGAGACTCTGCGCTAAAAGTGAAAAGAAACAAAAGAAAAGTTAATAAAATAAGGGTATTTTGCCAGCGGCCTTCGCTACTCGAGTACCACTCCTTCGGGGAACTTAAAGCCTGATGCCATAAGGTCGTGTAGATCTGGGAGTCATCGGAGTGGGACTCGCTACATGGGTAGTTGAAGTTGACGTGTTCTAAGCAGACTAAAAATACCCTACATCTATAAAGAAAATCCATAAATGCTAAATCATTAAAAATCTGATCGCCAAGGCTCAGAACTCAGAAAGTTGCCTTTTGTTACTATGTCTAGCAACAGGGTCGAAATATTATCGGGTAGTAGTTAAGACGAGAGTATATTATGTTGACTATCTGGTCTAGACTAGTACACACACTACACATCAGGAAGACCTTGTGACTAAGAAAGGAGTTCAACCTAGTTGTTAAGTTGTTTTCTGCTTGACTATAACAATCTGCTAGAGATATTTGAGACCTTGTCATAGCAACCTGACCAGTCAGACCTGTGTTAAGAATTGTCTGAATACATTTTTGGAATAAAAACATGACTAGGAATTTAAGTGGCTGCACTATGATTTAGAATCACAAACTTCAAGTAGACTTTGCGTGAGGACAAGCAAAAAGCTAAGTGTGGGGTTAATATGATAAGCATAAATCATATCACATTTTTAGCATGTTTTTAGGCATGATTTAGGGTGAAATTGAGGGTAAATTAGTCTTAATTGTTCATTATTAACTTAATTTCATAGTTTTTATGATTTTGGAAGTGTCAGGTGAAAAGTGGAAGAAAATAGCAAATTTCGAGGCAAAAATGCAATTTTTCAGAAGTTTGGACTTCGGGGAGGGCATCCCGGTTCGGGACGGGTGTCCAGGACTTGGGACGGCCGTCCTGACCCTGTCAACAGACCGGGACGGGCGTCCCGGATGCGATTCTGGTTGACATGCTAAATAAGTGTTATTTTACCCTATGTTGATTATGAATAATTAAGGAATGCGATTGACTAATTGTCACATTTAGTCTCTATGGTGTCACTTAATCAGCCAGAACCTAAGGCAGAGTACCTATCGTGTAGCTAGTCTATTGGAAAGTATCTACGATTTTATTAAGTTAAATATCGTACTCCCAGGGAAGTGGCAACGGCTTAGTAGTAACTAGCCTTTTATCCTAACTCCTATCTTATGATCCAGTTATGCAATCTTCATCAAATACTTTGATGAGAGGGTGATTCATTCTCCACTAGGTTTAAGTCTAATTAATCCTAGAAGTGTTTTATAGATGAGTTCTGATTCTATGATATATTTTTCCTATATGTTGAATGACCTAAATTCGAATATTTTAGATGCATCTTTACCTGGATTGCAACTATGTTCTGTACCTAAAGGCGTACCACATCCGAGGTCTCTAATAAACCGCCCTACCTTAATGACGGCCCTACTCACGGTTCGGGACGAAGGTATCCATGAAAGCCCTATGTCACTTCGGGGATCATACCGCTTGCCCTAGCTGCCGGCATAATCGGACTCCGCTCGGCCCCTACCTAGACTACTTTAACAGGCAAGGTGTTCAACATGTTATTTTATCTAGCATGGCAGACACCAATACTAATTGATGCCTATTAAACTAAAGAGGTTATGATTAGACCGTGGTTAGGAATTGTCTATAACCCCTAACTTTAGTTTAAAAGAGCACATTAAACATGCAAACATAGTGAATATTTAGCAGTTGGCTATTTCCGAAAAAACATAACAACGTCAACATATATAAAACAACTATTCATAAAAATCGTAATCTCGTATTCATAATAAATATTTAGAACAATACAATAACAACATATAAGAGAGGGACATGGGGACTGATGCCATAAAGAAATCACCCTTTACGTAGTCCCGCCGACGGAGCGTACTGCTGTATATGTCGTATTGCTTGCCCTGACTCTGCTCGCTAGAACATTCAGAGGACGCTTCCACAGCCTAGTAACCGGGCTTTACCTTAATACCCAACTTAAGCCCAGCCTTGTGGATTGACTCTTCGAACGCCTAGATCCCTCTTAGGATCTCCTAACGAAATCCCGGGTATTCTATGAATACTAGAAATGAACCTATCTATAGAAGACTAAGATCTGAGACTATTTCTCAGAAACTAAAACAAAACACTAATAAGAAAGAAAACTGAGATCCGAGTCTCTAAGTGAGTTGTGTACTAGAGAAGAGTACACTGGAAACCACTAAATGACTCAGATCGAGTGGAGAGGGATGAATTCAACTGCTGGAGGCCTGGTGTATTTATAGCAGCTTCCCGGGGTGATTTTTCAGCAAACATTCGATGTGGGACTGGATCTGGGGGATCGGGACGCCCGTCCCGAGTCCTGGACGCCCGTCTCGGCGGTTTGACTGGGTCGGGACGCCCGTCCTGACCCGTTGACTAAGTCAATATTTCCAAAAATTGCGTTTTTGCTCCAAAATTTGCTGTTTTTGTCTACTTTTCACCTGACACTTCCAAAATCATAAAAATTGTGAAATTAAGTAAATAATGAACAATCAAGATCAAATTACCTTCAATTTCACCCAAATTCATACATAAAAACATGCTAAAAAGGTGATACGATTTTCGCG
Source organism: Asclepias syriaca (assembly GCA_027405835.1). NCBI lineage: Eukaryota > Viridiplantae > Streptophyta > Magnoliopsida > Gentianales > Apocynaceae > Asclepias > Asclepias syriaca. The sequence goes on along the minus strand of CM049929.1, from coordinate 12,447,167 downwards.
TATCAGATAAAAAATCTGATGCGATTCCGGTTGACGTGCTAAATAGGTGTTATTTTACCTTATGTTGATTATGAATAATTAAGGACTGTGATTTACTAATTGTCACATTTAGTCTCTATGGTGTCACTTAATCAGCCAGAACCTAAGGCAGAGTACCTATCGTGTAGCTAGTCTGTTGGAAAGTATCTACGATTAAGTTAAATATCGTACTCCCAGGGAAGTGGCAACGGCTTAGTAGTAACTAGCCTTTTATCCTAACTCCTATCTTATGATCCAGTTATGCAATCTTCATCAAATACTTTGATGAGAGGGTGATTCATTCTCCACTAGGTTTAATTCTAATTAATTCTAGAAGTGTTTTATAGATGAGTTCTGATTCTATGTTATACTGTTCCTATATGTTGAATGACCTAAATTCGAATATTTTAGACGCATCTTAGCCTGGATTGCAACTATGTTCTGTGTCTAAAGCCGTACCACATCCGAAGTCTCTAATAAACCGCCCTACCTTAATGACGGCCCTACTCACGGTTCAGAACGAAGGCATCCATGAATGCCCTATGTCACTTCGGGGATCATACCGCTTGCCCTAGCCGCCAGCATAATCAGACTCAGCTCGGCCCCTACCTAGACTACTTTAACAGGCAGGATGTTCAACATGTTATTTTATCTAGCATGACAGATACCAATACTAATTGATGCATGTTAAACTAAACATGTTATGATTAGACCGTGGTTAAGAATTATCTATAACCCTAACTTTAGTTTAAAAGAGCACATTAAACATGCAGACATAGTGAATATTTAGCAGGTGGCTGATAAGCGAAAATCATATACCTTTTTTAGCATGTTTTTATGTATGAGTTAGGATGAAATTGATAGGAAATCGATCTTAATTGATTGTTATTTACTCAATTTCACAATTTTTATGATTTTGGAAGTGTCAGGTGAAAAGTAGACGAAAACAGCAAATTTTGGGGTAAAAATGCAATTTTTGGAAATGTTGACTTGGTCAACGGTCCGGGACGGGCGTCCCGACCCAGTCAGACCACCAGGACGGGCGTCCCAATCCAGGGCGGGCGTCCCGAAGCACCAGAATTTGTCCCACATCGAATTTTTTGGAATTTTCACTCCAGAAAGCTGCTATAAATACCCCATGCCTCCAGGAGTTGAAATCATTCCTCTCCACCCGATCTGAGTCATTCAGAGACTTCTAGTGTACAATTCTTGAGTACACAAGTCACTGAGAGACTCGGGTTTCAGTTTCAGTTTTCTTTCTTTCTTTCGTGTTTCGTTTTCTTAGTTTCTGAGAAATAGTCTCAGATCTTAGGCTTCGATAGATAGGTTCATTTTTGGTATTCATAGAATAATGGGATTTCGTTAGGAGATCTTAAGAGAGAGATAGGGTGCGTGTTCTTAGTCAGATTAGGGCAATTTGCTTAAGCCCGGGATGTAAGGTAAAGCAATTGCTACTAGGTCTGAGGAGCGTTCTCCGAATGCTCTGCCGAGCAGAGTAGGATCGAGCAGTCAGGAGCATACATGAGCTGCAGCGCCGGCTGGACCTGCATAGAGTGGTGATTACTTTATGACAGTGGGTCCCCTAGACGAGGTTCTGTATGTTTACCAATTGTTTTATCTAAATATTAATTTGAATATCAGATTACGATTCTTATGAATATCTGTTTTATATGTTGAAGTTGTTATGATTTTCTGGAAATGGCCACCTGCTTAAATATTCATTATGTCTGCATGTCTAATGCCGTTCTTTTAAACTGAAATTAGGGTTATAGACAATTCCTAACCACGGTCTATTCATAACCTGTTTAGTTTAACAGGCATCAATTAGTATTGGTGTCTGCCATACTAGATAAAATAATCTGCGAAACACCCTGTTGGTTGAAAGTAGTCTAGGTAGGCTGAGTAGAGTGTTATGCCGGCGGTTATGAGACGAGCAGCATGATACCGAAGTGACATAGGGTACCGTTCATTGCTGACTGTAGTCCGAGCCGTGAGTAGGGCCGTTACCCTTAACGATGGGGCGGTAGCATAGAAACTCAGATGTGGTAACCTTTAGACACAGAACATAGTTGCAATCCAGGCCAAGACATGTCTAAAATACTCGAATATAGGTCAATCAACGTATAATAATAGTATAACATAGAATCAGGACTCATCTATAAAACACTTTTGGGATTAATTAGATTTAAACCTAGTGGAGAATGGATCACCCTCTCATCAAAGTACTTGATGAAGATTGCATAACTGGATCATAAGATAGGAGTTAGGATGAAAGGCTAGTTACTACTAAGTCGTTGCCACTTCCCTGGGTGTACGATATTTATTTAATAAAATCGTAGATACTTTCCAACAGACTAGCTACACGATAGGTACTCTGCCTTAGGTTCTGGCTGATTAAGTGACACCATAGAGACTAAATGTGACAATTAGTCAATCACAGTCCTTAATTATTCATAATCAACATATGGTAAAATAACACCTATTTAGCACGTCAACCGGAAACCCATCAGATTTTTGGCGCCGTTGCCGGGGAAATATCATAATGAATTTAGGATTCCTGATCAAAATTCTAGAGGCTTATGATAGGTAACGGTAGTAACCTAGACCTTAACCCAACACTTATGTTATACCAGTTAGACAATCAATTTCCGAAATATAGGGTTATCATAACTAATTAATTTTAGATGTTATCTGGAATTAAGACATTTAAGATAATCAAATTTTAGAAAATTATTCTAAAACCATATTAAGGAAATTTACTTGCTTTCTAAATTAAACATAAAAAGAAAAAAAATGTTAAAAATTTAAAATCCCAAAAAGAATGTATCTTTCTTGCTCAACGGTGAGTTGTTCCTTTTCCCTATCTCTTGTTTTTTTTTCTTTTTTAGTTGTTTTCTTAGTTGCTCTTTTTCGTGTTTTTCTTCCTTTATTTAATTTCGAAGAAATAAAAATGGAAATGAGGATAAAATATATTTTCTTCTGAGTTGTAAAATGTTGGCTTAGAGTTTTATTGGGAAGAAATTCCATTTTAGAATTTTCTTAGAGTCATGCCGGCCTTATTAGGATGAGTTATGAAATAATTTTTCCTTAATAACCGGACCTTTGAATGTTCTATTGAAAAAAGGAAATTCCTTTTGTTTTGGTGATAATTGCATGAGATCTTTTAAAACAAAAGGAATTACTGCACCCATTAGGGCATCACCTGATCAAAATTTGCCTTTTGAATGAATATGTGATGTAATGATGTAGTAAGAATTGTTTTAGGACAGAAACATGATAAGAAAGTTCATGTATGAAAAATCCCGATCTTATCTAGTCTTGTCTAGAAACAATAGGTGACACTGATCACTCCAAGATATCTATGTTCAATAAAACTAATGTTGAACCATAGTTGATTAAGTTAGGTTTTATTGTTACTTGAATTTGATATAGAATGAAGGGATAAGAAAAAGGGTTGAAAATATAGATAGCAAAACATTTGTCTAGATTAGGAAACCCTGAGTTTGAGGCTAGTTTAATACTGATGAATTTTTGGATGAAAACTTATTTGCATTGTTTGCTATGTATAATAATTCTCATATGTGGTTTATTGTTGTTGCAAATTATCTAGTCACTGAATAAGTTCCAAGTGATATGACTTATCAGCAAAAGAAGAAATTCTTTGCTGATTTAAAATATTACTACTGGGCAGTTTCTCTTCTACTTCAAATTTTTACAGATCAGTTGATTAGAAGATGTGTCTCAGAAGACGAAGGCCACAAGAGTTTGGAGCATTGCCCTAAAGAATCTACGGGAGACCAATTGACTACTATCAACACTGTCCGGAAAGTGTTGAAAGCAGGATCTTGTTGACCCACCACATTCAAGGATTTTGTATCTCTGATACAGTCCTACGATGCTTGCCAAATAACAGGTAACACCTCTTCCAGAGATCGCCTACCCCAGCGACGTACACAGAATGTTGCAACCGTTGATATCAGGGGTATTTCGAATCCTTTTCCTTTCTTCCTTTGACACTAATTACATCATAGTAGTCGTGGAACACTTTTTCAAAATGGCCTGAAGCACAGGCATTACCTACTAATGATATTAAAGTCATGTGCAGATTCTAGTTATTTTCCAGATTCAGAGTGCCGATGTCTTAGGAAGAATTGTTCAGCCTGTGTATCAAATCTATGAAGTCTGCTAAGTACCACACTTTAGCAGGGATTGCTATGGGAATGACTGACCATTCCAAAAAGAGGTAGGAGTAGGTTACTGCAGAATGCTACTCCAATGGGAGACGCATACAATCCCCGCTAGAGGAATCATACGGGATTTAGCTGAGAAGTAATTCGGAAGCTGGAAACTTTCAGAAGACACCACCACAGCAAAACCCACACTCGCAGAATCAACAGATGAGATACTAGCAACAATTAAAGCCAAACCAGTGCAAGCAAGTGATCTACCAAGAGGTAACGAAGGGTTGAAGGATATAGAGGAATTTAGCGTTGTATCAGGAGCATAGCAATGGAGGAGCTTGCATTCCCTGCATAACAATTAGCTGTGAGAAATTTCCCCGAGGAAGTCTCAAATACTTGGGCCCAGATCTATACAACTGGAGCCCCTACCACCACAGCTTCGCCAAAACTTCAGGTATCTTTTCTTCCATTCGAGACTTGCATGCAATACCTTTACTAACATGGGCAGGAAGGCACACAAATCCCAAGAAATCTCATTCCTAGACACGTTCCTCCTGGACACGTTGCTATGATTGTGAGAAATCTTACAAATGAGTCAAGGAAGCAGTCTGTGGGGCTCGAGCCATTCAATGAATATGCCACTACCTAGAGCTCGACGATGAAGGATCGAAGCTGATGTCATCCGTTCTAGTATCTAAAGCTTACAGAGTCAAGAATGCCTCAGCAATAGCACATGTCTAAGGTGAAGAGCCAATTGACAGCCCAGAGAAAACCTTTCTGCTCGAAGCAAGAAGGGAGTTTTTCTAATCTCATCTTCCTTTACTTTTATTTTCTTCATTTTTGTGTCCTGTTTTGTTATTTCTTTGGTTGTTTTATTTTCTCTCTTACCCTTAGTTAGTCAAATAAGTGTGGGGTAAGAGTTTTCTATTTTGTTTTTGTTTCTTATTTTCAAATAAGTGTGGGGTAGTTTAGCTATGCATGAACACTGAGGACAGTGCCAGACTTAAGTGTGGGGTGCACTGTAGCAGTTGACAAAATTTTTGCATGATTTTGCTTGTTTTCCCCGTATTTTCACACCCTTCCAAATGTTTTTCAAAATTTTTCTGTCTTTCAGACTTCTAAATGCAGTATGCTTGGTTAAACAATTGCTTATGTCTATGATATGTAGGTAGTATGTTGTGGTTAGTAGGAGATAATTAATAACTATTGCTGAACCTATTGATTAGGAGTAGGGAATTCCTGATAATTGAGCACAACTTAGTCTGGATTAGAGACCTCAACCAATTACCTTTTCAAAACTTAACTAGATAAAATTAGACCAGTTGCAGGATGCATTGACAATTGGAATGACTAGATGAGACTCTGAGCCAAAAGTGAAAAAGAAAAAAAAAGTGAGCTAATTAAAATAGGGTAGTTTGCCAGCGGCCTTCGCTACTCGAGCACCACTCCTTCGGGGAACTTAAAGCCTGATGCCCTAAGGTCGTGTAGATCTGGGAGTCATCGGAGTGGGACTCGCTACATGGGTAGTTGAAGTTGACGTGTTCTAAGCAGACTCAAAATACCCTAGAAAATCTATAAACGAAAGAAATCAATAAATGCTAAATGATAGAACCTGATCACCAAAGCTCAGAACTCAGAAAGTTATCTGTTGTCAGTGTGTCTAGTGACAGGTCAAAGTGTTATCTGGTAATAGTTAAGACAAGAGTTTATTGTGTTGACTATCTGGTCTGGACTAGTACACACACTACACATCAGGAAGACCTTATGACTAAGAGAAGAGTTCAACCTAGTTGTCAAATTATTTTCTGCTCAATCCTAACAATCTACTAGAGACATTTGAGACCTTGTCATAGCAACCTAACCAGTCAGACCTGTGTTAAGAATTATCTGAATAATTTTTGGAATAAAAAAATGACTAGAAATTTAAGTGACTGCACATATGATTTAGAATCACTAACTTCAGGTAGCCTTTGCTTGAGGACAAGCAAAAAGCTAAGTGTGGGGTTATCTGATAAGCGAAAATCATATACCTTTTTTAGCATGTTTTTATGTATGATTTAGGATGAAATTGATAGGAAATCGATCTTAATTGATTGTTATTTACTCAATTTCACAATTTTTATGATTTTGGAAGTGTCAGGTGAAAAGTAGACGAAAACAGCAAATTTTGGGGTAAAAATGGAATTTTTGGAAATGTTGACTTGGTCAACGGTCCGGGACGGGCATCCCGAATTCGGGACGGGCGTCCCGACCCAGTCAGACCACCAGGACGGGCGTCCCAATCCAGGGCGGGCGTCCCGAAGCACCAGAATTTGTCCCACATCGAATGTTTTGGAATTTTTCACTCCAGAAAGCTGCTATAAATACTCCAGGCCTCCAGGAGTTGAAATCATTCCTCTCCACTCGATCTGAGTCATTCAGAGACTTCCAGTGTACAATTCTTGAGTACACAAGTCACTGAGAGACTCGGGTTTCAGTTTCAGTTTTCTTTCTTTCTTTCGTGTTTCGTTTTCTTAGTTTCTGAGAAATAGTCTCAGATCTTAGGCTTCGATAGATAGGTTCATTTTTGGTATTCATAGAATACCGGGATTTCGTTAGGAGATCCTAAGAGAGAGATAGGGTGCGTGTTCTTAGTCAGATTAGGGCAATTTGCTTAAGCCCGGGATGTAAGGTAAAGCAATTGCTACTAGGTCTGAGGAGCGTTCTCCGAAGGCTCTGCCGAGCAGAGTAGGATCGAGCAGTCAGGAGCATACAGGAGCTGCAGCGCCGGCTGGACCTGCATAGAGTGGTGATTACTTTATGACAGTGGGTCCCCTAGACGAGGTTCTGTATGTTTACCAATTGTTTTATCTAAATATTAATTTGAATATCAGATTACGATTCTTATGAATATCTGTTTTATATGTTGAAGTTGTTATGATTTTCTGGAAATGGCCACCTGCTTAAATATTCATTATGTCTGCATGTCTAATGCCGTTCTTTTAAACTGAAATTAGGGTTATAGACAATTCCTAACCACGGTCTATTCATAACCTGTTTAGTTTAACATGCATCAATTAGTATTGGTGTCTGCCATACTAGATAAAATAATCTGCGGAACACCCTGTTGGTTGAAAGTAGTCTAGGTAGGCTGAGTAGAGTGTTATGCCGGCGGTTATGAGACGAGCAGCATGATACCGAAGTGACATAGGGTACCGTTCATTGCTGACTTTAGTCCGAGCCGTGAGTAGGGTCGTTACCCTTAACGATGGGGTGGTAGCGTAGAAACTCAGATGTGGTAACCTTTAGACACAGAACATAGTTGCAATCCAGGCCAAGACATGTCTAAAATACTCGAATATAGGTCAATCAACGTATAGTAATAACATAGAATCAGGACTCATCTATAAAACACTTTTGGGATTAATTAGATTTAAACCTAGTGGAGAATGGATCACCCTCTCATCAAAGTACTTGATGAAGATTGCATAACTGGATCATAAGATAGGAGTTAGGATGAAAGGCTAGTTACTACTAAGTCGTTGCCACTTCCCTGGGAGTACGATATTTATTTAATAAAATCGTAGATACTTTCCAACAGACTAGCTACACGATAGGTACTCTGCCTTAAGTTCTGGCTGATGAAGTGACACCATAGAGACTAAATGTGACAATTAGTCAATCACAGTCCTTAATTATTCATAATCAACATATGGTAAAATAACACCTATTTAGCACGTCAACCGGAAACCCATCAGTGGCTATTTCCGGAAAAACATAACAACGTCAACATATAAAACAACTATTCATAAAAATCGTAATCTCGCATTCATAATAAATATTTAGAACAATACAATAACAACATATAAGAGAGGGACATGGGGACTGATGCCATAAAGAAATCACCCTTTATGTAGTCTCGCCGACGGAGCGTAGTGTTGTATATGTCGTATTGCTCGCCCTGACTCTGCTCACCAGAACCTTCGGAGGACGCTTCCTCAGCCTAGTAACCGGGCTTTACCTTAATACCCAGCTTAAGCCCAGCCTTGTGGACTGACTCTTCGAACGCCTAGAGCCCTCTTAGGATATCCTAACAAAATCCCGGGTATTCTATGAATACTAGAAACGAACCTATCTATAGAAGACTAAGATCTGAGACTATTTCTCAGAAACTAAAACAAAACACTAATAAGAAAGAAAACCGAGATCCGAGTCTCTAAGTGAGTTGTGTACTAGAGAAGAGTACACTGGAAACCACTAAATGACTCAGAACGAGTGGAGAGGAATGAATTCAACTGCTGGAGGCCAGGTGTATTTATAGCAGCTTCCCGGGGTGATTTTTCAGCAAACATTCGATGTGAGACTGGATCTGGGGGTTCGGGACGCCCGTCCCGGATTGGGACGCCCGTCCTGATCTGTTGACCAGGTCGGGAAGCCCGTCCCGTGTCCTGGACACCTGTCCCGAGTCCTGGATGCCCGTCCCGGCGGTTTGACTGGGTCGGGACGCCCGTCCTGACCCGTTGACTAAGTCAATATTTCCAAAAATTGCATTTTGCCCCAAAATTTGCTGTTTTCGTCTACTTTTCACCTGACACTTCCAAAATCATAAAAACTATGAAATTAAGTAAATAATGAACAATCAAGATCAAATTACCTTCAATTTCACCCAAATTCATACATAAAAACATGCTAAAAAGGTGATACAATTTTCGCGTATCAGATAACCCCACACTTAGCTTTTTGCTTGTCCTCAAGCAAAGTCTACCTGAAGTTACTTAAATTCCTAGTCATGTTTTTATTCCAAAAATTCTTCAGACAAGTCTTAACACAGGTCTGACTGGTTAGGTTGCTATGACAAGGTCTCAGATGTTTTTAGTAGCTTGTTATGATTAGGCAGAAAACAAATCAACAACTAGGTTGAACTTTTTTTCTTAGTCATAGGGTCTTCCTGATGTGTAGTGTGTGTACTAGTCCAGACCAGATAGTCAACACAATGTACTCTTGTCTTAACTACTACCAGATAACACTTCGACCTATCGCTAGACATATTAGCAACAGACAACTGTTTGAGTTCTGAGTTTTGGTGATCAGATTTTTAATATTTTAGCATTTAGTTATTTTCTTTATAGATTCAGGATATTTTGAGTCTGCTTAGAACACGTCAACTTCAACTACCCATGTAGCGAGTCCCACTCCGATGACTCCCAGATCTACACGACCTTAGGGCATCAGGCTTTAAGTTCCCCGAAGGAGTGGTGCTCGAATAGCGAAGGCCGCTGGCAAACTACCCTTATTTGATTAACTTCCTTTAATTTCTTTTCACTTCTAGCTCAGAGTCTAATCTAGTCATTCTAACTGTCAATATATCCACAACTGGTCTAATTTTATCTAGTTAAGTCTCAAACAGGTAATTGGTTGAGGTCTTTAATCCAGACAAAGTTGTGCTCAGTTATCAGGAATTCCCTATTCCTAATCAATTAGTCCAAGATAGCTATCAATTATCTCCTACTAACCATAACATACTACCTACATATCATAGACATAAGCAATTGTTTAACCAAGCATACTGCATTTAGACGTCTGAAAGACGGAAAAAAATTTTGAAATTTTTTTTTGGAAGGGTGTGAAAGTACGTGAAAACAAGCAAAAACATACAAAAATTGCTACAGTGCACCGTGCACTGCTACCCCACACTTAATTCTGGCACTGTCCTCAGTGTTCATGCATATCTAGCTACCCCACACTTATTTGAAAATAAGAAATAAAACAGAAAAGATTCTTACCCCTCACTTATTTGAAAATAAGAAGTGAAACATTAAAGAAAGGATTCTGTATGGGTAAGTAAGACATAAAAAGAAAATAAAATAATGCAAACAATTCTGTATGTCATATAAATCAATTTTGTACATAGATTCATACGTCATACAGCCCAGACATGTTTATACACATAGAACAAGAAAAACAAAAGCAAAGGAAAGGAAAGGAAAGGAAAGAAGGAGAGAGAGACTAAGAACCCGGCGGATCGTCGTCCAGTGGACCTAAGTCTGCTAAGTCAAACTCGAAGTTTTCCGCCACTCGGGAAGTCTGCTGATGTATCTCCTCAATCCTGCTGGTGTTCATGGCGATCTTGTCATCTATCATCGCCAACCGTCTGTCAATCCTGTCCTCCATCATCGTCAGCCGTCTGTCAATCCTGTCCATGTCTCGACTGCATCGGGCCGATAGTTCTGCCAATCCGTGCGACATGTGTCGTTCGAAGGCAGTACGTGGCACGAACGTCTCAGACGGAGGGATATGCGCTGGAAATGCTTCCGATGCCGATGCCTGTCCTGTCTGCTCCGTGTGGATGGTGTCGCGGCCATTCGCATCCCTGATAACCATTCCCATGTTCCGTAGAATGGTAACATCTGTGGGAATGGTGGTCGGGGCGACCTGAGTAAGCTCCGAGCCCTCTATGTCCAACTCCAGGTAGCGGGCTAGCCTGGTGATGTATGGTCCGAGCCCCATACACTGTTTCCTGGTGTCTGTAGCGAATCCTCGCATGATGACCGCTATGAGTCTAGCCATCTCTACTGTAGATCCCATGTGCATGTTGGCTAGAAGGAATGTCTCCATCCGGGTGACAGTTCCGGGCGCTGTCAGTCGTCCTGACAATGTGTGTGCAATGATAGCGTGCAGGTAACGAAGAGTAGGATAAATACCTGTGGCTTTTGCAAAGCCATGCTGGTATGGGACACCCGTCATGCAGATCTGAGCCCAAGCAGTGGAGACGTCTGCAGACGTGAAGTCTCAAACTGCCGTGGTGTATGCAGGCGTATCCAGCTCATCTCTCTGCCAGATACCTAGGGCGATTCCGAACTCGGCCATGCTCAACGACCGATCTATTCCACCTAAACGGAATGTGATCTGCTCCTGGTGGCAGGTAAAAGATGCATAGAACTCACATACCAACTCCAGGTATGTGGGCTCTGTGACGATGAATACTCGACTGTAAGGTGGCACGTCGAGTATGCGTCTGACTTCCGGCTCTACTCCCAGCATCTGTACTGCTGCCCAATCCAACGTTCTGCCCGTCAGTATCGTACGCCCGATGTACCTAGTGCATCTTTCTTGGTATGCTGTGCTGGAGGAAAACATCATGAAAGGATGTGCCACTGAGGTAACTGTCATGGTAGATGTGGTGCGAGCACGTTTGGGAGCCATTGAAAACGTACGAGAGAGTTTAGGTGGGAAAGAAAGCTTTAAACTCAAATTCTGGAGGTGAATTTGAATTCAGAAGGATGAAATTAGGTTAGTGAAGGATTTTGAATTTTTTGCGGGAAAATCGAATTTTGGAGGGAAATTCGAATTTTTGGATGAAGTTTAAAATTCAAATTTTGGAGGGAAATTCGAATTTTTAAACTTTGAAGAGTTTGCCAAAAATTTGTAGAGAGAAGCTAGAGAGAAATATTTTTTGAGAGATGAAGTTTTGGTTGTAGATTTGAGAGAAAATGAAAAAAATTGAATTTTTATAGAAGGGGCGGCCTTCGGGACGCCCGTCCCAGAGGCAGGACTCCGGTCCCGCTGGACGCCCGTCCCGGGTTGCTTCGGGATGCGTGCCAATTCCGAAAAAATTTTGTTTTTTTTTCGTAATTCCCTGAAAATCTAAAGATACCAAAAATAATCATAATTCTTAACAAGGCTTCATGTTTATCGAATGAAATTCAGAAGTTGTTAAAAACTCTATGCAAAAATTCCTCAGTCTTTTTTCGAAAATTGTGACTACCCTAATTTTATCCCAACTTAAATTTAGCAAGAATTTCAGAAAAACAAAAACTGAGTTTGTGCAATGTAATTAGTGGAAAATAAACTGTATTTGCAAAACTCTTGTTTTTCATAGAAATTCGAAATAAAATGTCTGAAGAAAATTGTTGAATATAAAGGCCCCTTTTAAAAAGAATTTGAAAAATAGAAAAAATATGGGTCAATTATTCAGGTTTAGTTCAAACGAATTATTTGCTAAGAATAAAAGTAAAAGAATCTTCCCTTTTTTTAACGACCTTTATCCCTGATCTCCTGTAGCTCCGCCTGAATGTTTTGCATCTCTTGCAGTTCTGCTTGTATGTTGCGCATTTCCTCCTGCTGGTTCCTTTGTTCCTTTAAGATTTACATCATCTCTCGGAGTAATTGCACATTTTGGCGTTCTATTGTGGTTCTGAGTTGGGTTACTTCAGAACTTAAAGTTAGAACAGCCTGATATGATCGTCTTAGTCCGCCCGGTATTGTCTGAGTCATAGCGCTTATCTTGTGAGATATAGCATCTACCCGGGCAGCCAAGGTTGATTGAGAACTGTCAGTGCTATCCTCTGATGAAGGTGGTTGGTCGTTAGGTGCGGGGGATGCAGGAGTATATTCAGGAGATTTCGGGGTGTACTCGGGAGATTTAGGAGTATATTCGGGAGAAGCAGGAATGTATTCGGGAGAGGCAGGAGTATATTCGGGAGAAGAAGGAATTGTTTGGATTTTTGGGGAAGTGTTATATTCTACTTCGTCCAGAATATCCTGGGCTCTTGTTCTCTTCATCTCTGAGTGCAAAGTCTGGTTAGAAATAACAAATAAAAAAAATAGGAAAGTGAAATAAGAAAGCAAGAAAAATATTTTTATGGATTTTGATTTTTATTTAGAAAGCGGGTAAATTTCCTCAATATGGTTTTAGAATAATTTTCTAAAATTTGATTAGCCTAAGTGTCTTAATTCCAGATATTATCTAAAATTAATTAGTTATGATAATCCTATATTTAGGAAAGTGATTGTCTAACTAGTATAAGATAAGTGTAATTCAAAAGTCTAGGTTACTACCGTTACCTATCATAAGTCTCTAGAATTGTGGCCAATAATCCTAAATTCATTATGATATTTCCCCGGCAATGGCGCCAAAAATCTGATGCGATTCCGGTTGACGTGCTAAATAGGTGTTATTTTACCCTATGTTGATTAAGAATAATTAAGGACTGTGATTGACTAATTGTCACATTTAGTCTCTATGGTGTCACTTAATCAACCAGAACCTAAGGCAGAGTACCTCATGTAGCTAGTCTGTTGGAAAGTATCTACGATTAAGTTAAATATCGTACTCCCAAGGAAGTGGCAACGGCTTAGTAGTAACTAGCCTTTTATCCTAACTCCTATCTTATGATCCAGTTATGCAATCTTCATCAAATACTTTGATGAGAGGGTGATTCATTCTCCACTAGGTTTAAGTCTAATTAATCCTAGAAGTGTTTTATAGATGAGTACTGATTCTATGTTATATTGTTCCTATATGTTGAATGACCTAAATTCGAATATTTTAGATGCATCTTAGCCTGGATTGCAACTATGTTCTGTGTCTAAAGGCGTACCACATCTGAGGTCTCTAATAAACCGCCGTACCTTAATGACGGCCCTACTCACGGTTCGGGACGAAGGCATCCATAAAATCCCTATGTCACTTCGGGGATCATACCGGTTGCCCTAGCCGCCGGCATAATCGGACTCAGCTCGGCCCCTACCTAGACTACTTTAACAGGCAGGGTGTTCAACATGTTGTTTTATCTAGCATGGCAGACACCAATACTAATTGATGCCTGTTAAACTAAACAGGTTATGATTAGACCGTGGTTAGGAATTGTCTATAACCCTAACTTTAGTTTAAAAGAGCACATTAAACATGCAGACATAGTGAATATTTAGCAGGTGGCTATTTTCGGAAAAACATAACAACGTCAACATATAAAACAACTATTCATAAAAATCGTAATCTCGCATTCATAATAAATATTTAGAACAATACAATAACAACATATAAGAGAGGGACATGGGGACTGATGCCATAAAGAAATCACCCTTTACGTAGTCTAGCCGACGGAGCGTACTGCTGTATATATCGTATTGCTCGCCCTGACTCTGCTCGCTAGAACCTTCGGAGGACGCTTCCTGATGCGATTCCGGTTGACGTGCTAAATAGGTATTATTTTACCCTATGTTGATTAGGAATAATTAAGGACTGTGATTGACTAATTGTCACATTTAGTCTATGGTGTCACTTAATCAGCCAGAACCTAAGGCAGAGTACCTATCGTGTAGCTAGTCTGTTGGAAAGTATCTACGATTTTATTAAATAATTATCGTACTCCCAAGGAAGTGGCAACAGCTTAGTAGTAACTAGCCTTTTATCCTAACTCCTATCTTATGATCTAGTTATGCAATCTTCATCAAATACTTTGATGAGAGGGTGATTCATTCTCCACTAGGTTTCAGTCTCATTAATCCTAGAAGTGCTTTATAGATGAGTTCTGATTCTATGTTATACTGTTCCTATATGTTGATTGACCTATATTCGAGTATTTTAGATATATCTTAGCCTGGATTGCAACTATGTTCTGTGTCTAAAGGCGTACCACATCTGAGGTCTCTAATAAACCACCCTACCTTAATGACGGCCCTACTCACGGTTCGGGACGAAGGCATCCATGAAAGTCCTATGTCACTTCGGGGATCATACCGCTTGCCCTAGCCGCCGGCATAATCGGACTCAGCTCGGCCCCTACCTAGACTACTTTAACAGGCAGGGTGTTCAACATGTTATTTTATCTAGCATGGCAGAGACCAATACTAATTGATGCCTGTTAAACTAAACAGGTTATGATTAGACCGTGGTTAGGAATTGTCTATAACCCTAACTTTAGTTTAAAAGAGCACATTAAACATGCAGACGTAGTGAATATTTAGCAGGTGGCTATTTCCGGAAAAACATAACAACTTCAACATATAAAACAACTATTCATAAAAATCGTAATCTGATGTTCATAATAAGTATTTAGAGTAAAAACAATAACAACATATAAGAGAGGGGTATGGGGACTGATGCCATAAAGAAATCACCCTTTACGTAGTCTCGCCGCAGAGCGTACTGCTGTATATGTCGTACTGCTTCCTCTGACTCTGCTCACCAGAACCTTCGGAGGACGCTTCCTCAGCCTAGTAACTGGGCTTTACCTTAATACCCAGCTTAAGCCCAGCCCTGTGGACTGACTCTTCGAACGCCTAGAGCCCTCTTAGGATCTCCTAACGAAATCCCGGGTATTCTATGAACACCGGAAACGAACCTATCTATAGAAACCTAAGATATGAGACTATTTCTCAGAAACTAAAACAAAACACTAATAAGAAAGAAACTGAGATCCGAGTCTCTGAGTGAGTTGTGTACGAGAGAATTGTACACTAGACACCACTAAATGACTCAGATCGAGTGGAGAGGAATGAATTCAACTGCTGGAGGCCTGGGGTATTTATAGCAGCTTCCCGGAGTGAAAATCTCTGGAAAATTCGATGTGGGACAGCTTCTGGCGGCTCGGGACGCCCGTCCCGGATTGGGACGCCCGTCCTGGTCTATTGACCAGGTCGGGACGCCCGTCCCTGGTGCTGGACGCCCGTCCCTCTAGCTTGGCTTGGTCGGGACGCCCGTCCCGGACCTTTGACCGAGTCAACATTTCAAAAAATTGCGTTTTTGCCCCAAAATTTGCTGTTTTCGTCTACTTTGCACATGACACTTCCAAAATCATAAAAACTGTGAAATTAAGTGAATAATGCACAATCAATATCAAATTGCCCTTGATTTCACCCAAATTCATACATAAAAACATGCTAAAAAGGTGATACGATTTTCGCGTATCAGATAACCCCACACTTAGCTTTTTGCTTGTCCTCAAGCAAAGTCTACCTGAAGTTACTTAAATTCCTAGTCATGTTTTTATTCCAAAAATTCTTCAGACAAGTCTTAATATAGGTCTGTCTGGTTAGGTTGCTATGACAAGGTCTCAAATGTCTCTAGTAGCTTGTTATGATCAGGCAGAAAATAAATCAACAACTAGGTTGGTCTTTTTTCTTAGTCACGGGGTCTTCCTGATGTGTAGTGTGTGTACTAGTCCAGACCAGATAGTCAACACAATGTACTCTTGTCTTAACTACTACCAGATAACACTTCGACCTATCGCTAGACATATTAACAACAGACAACGTTTTGAGTTCTGAGCTTTGGTGATCAGATTCTTGATGTTTTAGCATCTAGTTATTTTCTTTATAGATTCAGGGTATTTTGAGTCTGCTTAGAACACGTCAACTTCAACTACCCATGTAGCGAGTCCCACTCCGATGACTCCCAGATCTACACGACCTTAGGGCATCAGGCTTTAAATTCCCCGAAGGAGTGGTGCTCGAGTAGCGAAAGCCGCTGGCAAACTACCCTTATTTGATTAACTTCTTTTAATTTCTTTTCACTTCTAGCTCAGAGTCTCATCTAGTCATCCTAACTGCCAATATATCCACAACTGGTCTAATTTTATCTAGTTAAGTCTCGAACAGGTAATTGGTTGAGGTCTCTAATCCAGACAAAGTTGTGCTCAATTATCAGGAATTCCCTATTCCTAATCAATTAGTCCAAGATAGCTATCAATTATCTCCTACTAACCACAACATACTACCTACATATCATAGACATAAGCAATTGTTTAACCAAGCATACTGCATTTAGACGTCTGAAAGACGGAAAATTTTTGAAATTTTTTGGAAGGGTGTGAAAGTACGTGAAAAACAAGCAAAATCATGCGAAAAATTTTGCAAACTGCTACAGTGCACCGTGCACTGCTACCCCACAGTTAAGTCTGGCACTGTCCTCAGTGTTCATGCATATCTAATTACCCCACACTTATTTGAAAACAAAAAGAATAAAAAAATCTAAAACTCTTACCCCACACTTATTTGGCTAACTATGGGTAAGAAGGAAAGTAGAGCAACAAAACAAGAGGGATAATGGAAATAACATAACACAAAACAAAGAAAATAAAAGTAAAGGAATATGAGGATTAGAAAAACTCCCTTCATGTCGCGAGCAGAAGGGTTTTCTCTGATATGTCAATTGGCTCTTCACCTTAGCCATGTGCTATTGCTGAGGTGTTCTTGACTTTGCAAGCTCTAGATATTGGAACAGATGACGTCAGCTCCGATCCTTCATTGTCGAGCTCCTGGTAGTGGCCTATCGATTTGATGCATACTCGAGCCCCAAGGACTGTTTCCTCGAATCAGTTGTAAGATTTCTCACAATTGTAGCAACGTGTCCAGGAGGAACGTGTCTAGGAATGAGATTTCTTGGGATTTGTGTGCCTTCCTGCCAATGTTAGTAAAGGTATTGCATGCAAGTCTCGAATGGAAGAAAAGATACCTGAAGTTTTGGCGAAGCTGTGGTGGTAGGGGCTCCAGTTGAATAGATCTGGGCCCAAGTATTTGAGACTTACTCGGGGAAGTTTCTCACAGCTGATTGTTATGCAGGGAATGCAAGCTCCTCCATTGCTATGCTCCTGATACAACACCAAATTCCTCTATATTCTTCGATCCTTCGTTACCTCTTAGTATATCACTTGCTTGCACTGGTCTGGCTTTAATTGTTGCCAGTATCTCATCTATTGCTTCTGCGAGTAGGGGTTTTGCTGGGGTGGTGTCTTCTAAAAGTTTCCAGCTTCTGAATTACTCCTCAGCTAAATCCCGTATGATCCCTCTAGTTGGAATTGTATGCATTTCCCATTGGAGCAGTATTCTGCAGTAACCTACTCCTACCTCTTTTGGAATGGTCAGTCATTCCCATAGCAATCCCGGCTAAAGTGTGGTACTTAGCAGACTTCACAGATTTGATACATAGGCTCAACGGTTCTTCCTAAGACATTGGCACTCTGAATCTGGAAAACAATTTCTCCTAGAATCTGCACATGACTTTAACATCATTAGTAGGTAATGCCTGTGGTTCAGGCTATTTTGAAAAAAATGCTCCACGACTACTATGATGTAATTATTTTCACAGGAAACCTATTGTTTTTAGACAAGACCAGATAAGATCGGAATTTTATCGTATATGAACTTTCTTATGATGTTTATGTCCTAAAACAAGTCTTACTACATCATTACATCACATATTCATTCAAAAAGCAGATTTCAATCAGGTGATGTTATAATGGGTGCAGTAGTTCCTTTTGGTTTAAAAGATCTCATGCAATTATCAGCAAAACAAAAGGAACATCCTTTTTCAATAGAACATTCAAAGGTCTGGCTATTAAGAAAAAATTATTTCATAACTCATCCTAATAAAACCGGTATGACTCTAAGAAAATTCTAAAATGGAATTTCTTCCAAATTAAAACCTGAGCCAAAAATTGACAACTCAGAAAAATATTCTATCCTCATTTCCATTTTTATTTATTTTTTTTTGAAATTAAGTAATAGGGAAAAAATGAAAAAGAGAAACAAATGTACGAGAAAAAACAACTAAGAAAGAACAAGAGATAGGGAAGAAGAACAACTTACCATTAAACAAGAAAAATACATTCTTTTTGGATTTTAAATTTTTAACATTTTTTTCTTTTTATGTTTAATTTCGAAAGCAATTAAATTCCCACAATATGGTTCTAGAATAATTTTCTAAAATTTGATTATCCTAAGTGTCTTAATTCTAGATAACATCTAAAATTAATTAGTTATGATAATCCTATATTTCGGAAACTGATTGTCTAACTAGCATAAGACAAGTGTTGGGTCTAAGGTCTAGGTTACTACCGTTACCTATCATAAGTATCTAGAATTTTGATCAGTGTCTAGAATTTTGATCAGGAGTCCTAAATTCATTATGATATTTCCCCGGCAACGGCGCCAAAAATCTGATGCGATTCCGGTTGACGTGCTAAATAGGTATTATTTTACCCTATGTTGATTATGAATAATTAAGGACTGTGATTGACTAATTGTCACATTTAGTCTATGGTGTCACTTAATCAGCCAGAACCTAAGGCAGAGTACCTATCGTGTAGCTAGTCTGTTGGAAAGTATCTACGATTTTATTAAATAATTATCGTACTCCCAGGGAAGTGGCAACGGCTTAGTAGTAACTAGCCTTTTATCCTAACTCCTATCTTATGATCCAGTTATGCAATCTTCATCAAATACTTTGATGAGAGGGTGATTCATTCTCCACTAGGTTTCAGTCTCATTAATCCTAGAAGTGCTTTATAGATGAGTTCTGATTCTATGTTATACTGTTCCTATATGTTGATTGACCTATATTCGAGTATTTTAGATATATCTTAGCCTGGATTGCAACTATGTTCTGTGTCTAAAGGCGTACCACATCCGAGGTCTCTAATAAACTGCCCTACCTTAATGACGGCCCTACTCACGGTTCGGGACGAAGGCATCCATGAAAGCCCTATGTCACTTCGGGGATCATACCGCTTGCCCTAGCCGCCGGCATAATCGGACTCAGCTCGGCCCCTACCTAGACTACTTTAACAGGCAGGGTGTTCAACATGTTATTTTATCTAGCATGGCAGACACCAATACTAATTGATGCTTGTTAAACTAAACAGGTTATGATTAGACCATGGTTAGGAATTGTCTATAACCCTAACTTTAGTTTAAAAGCACATTAAACATGCAGACATAGTGAATATTTAGCAGGTGGCTATTTCCGGAAAAACATAACAACTTCAACATATAAAACAACTATTCATAAAAATCGTAATGATGTTCATAATAAGTATTTAGAGTAAAAACAATAACAACATATAAGAGAGGGGTATGGGGACTGATGCCATAAAGAAATCACCCTTTACGTAGTCTCGCCGCAGAGCGTACTGCTGTATATGTCGTACTGCTTCCTCTGACTCTGCTCACCAGAACCTTCGGAGGACGCTTCCTCAGCCTAGTAACTGGGCTTTACCTTAATACCCAGCTTAAGCCCAGCCCTGTGGACTGACTCTTCGAACGCCTAGAGCCCTCTTAGGATCTCCTAACGAAATCCCGGGTATTCTATGAACACCGGAAACGAACCTATCTATAGAAACCTAAGATCTGAGACTATTTCTCAGAAACTAAAATAAAACACTAATAAGAAAGAAACTGAGATCCGAGTCTCTGAGTGAGTTGTGTACGAGAGAATTGTACACTAGACACCACTAAATGACTCAGATCGAGTGGAGAGGAATGAATTCAACTGTTGGAGGCCTGGGGTATTTATAGCAGCTTCCCGGAGTGAAAATCTCTGAAAAATTCGATGTGGGACAGCTTCTGGCGGCTCGGGACGCCCGTCCTGGTCTGTTGACCAGGTCGGGACGCCCATCCCTGGTGCTGGACGCCCGTCCCTCTGGCTTGGCTTGGTCAGGACGCCCGTCCCTGGTTCGGGACGCCCGTCCCGGACCTTTGACCGAGCCAACATTTCCAAAAATTGCATTTTTGCCCCAAAATTTGCTGTTTTCGTCTACTTTGCACCTGACACTTCCAAAATCATAAAAACTGTGAAATTAAGTGAATAATGCACAATCAATATCAAATTGCCCTTGATTTCACCCAAATTCATACGTAAAAACATGCTAAAAAGGTGATACGATTTTCGCGTATCAGATAACCCCACACTTAGCCTTTTGCTTGTCCTCAAGCAAAGTCTACCTGAAGTTACTTAAATTCCTAGTCATGTTTTTATTCCAAAAATTCTTCAGACAAGTCTTAATACAGGTCTGTCTGGTTAGGTTGCTATGACAAGGTCTCAGATGTTTTTAGTAGCTTGTTATGATCAGGCAGAAAACAAATCAACAACTAGGTTGGACTTTTTTCTTAGTCATAGGATCTTCCTGATGTGTAGTGTGTGTACTAGTCTAGACCAGATAGTCAACACAATGTACTCTTATCTTAACTACTACCAGATAACACTTTGACCTATCGCTAGACATATTAACAACAGACAACTTTTTGAGTTCTGAGCTTTGGTGATCAGATTTTTAATGTTTTAGCACTTAGTTATTTTCTTTATAGATTTAGGGTATTTTGAGTCTGCTTAGAACACGTCAACTTCAACTACCCATGTAGCGAGTCCCACTCCGATGACTCCCAGATCTACACGACCTTAGGGCATCAGGCTTTAAATTCCCCGAAGGAGTGGTGCTCGAGTAGCGAAGGCCGCTGGAAAACTACCCTTATTTGATTAACTATCTTTTGTTTCCTTTCACTTTTAGCTCAGAGCCTCATCCAGTTATTCTAATTGTCAAAACATCCACAACTGGTCTAATTTCATCTAGTTCTCTTGAAAGGTAATTGGTTGAGGTCTCTAATCCAGACAAAGCTGTGCTCAGTTATCAGGAATTCCCTATTCCTAATCAATTAGTCCAAGATAGCTATCAACTATCTCCTACTAACCATAGCATACTACCTACATATCATAGACATCAGCAATTGTTTAACCAATCATACTGCATTTAGAAGTCTGAAAGACGGAAAAAGTTTGAAATTTTTTTGGAAGGGTGTGAAAATACGGGGAAAACAAGCAAAAGCATAAAAAACTGCTACAGTGCACCGTGCACTGCTACCCCACACTTAAGGCTGGCACTGTCCTCAGTGTTCATGCATATCTAGCTAAACCCCACACTTATTTGAAAATAAGAAATAAAACAGAAAAGAGTCTTACCCCACACTTATTTGAAAATAAGAAGTAAAACAGAAAAGAAAGGATTCTGTATTGGTAAGTAAGACATAAAATAATGCAAATAATTCTGTATTTCATATAAATCAATTTTTTTCATAGATTCATACGTCATACAGCCCAGACATGCTTATACACATAGAACAAGAAAAACAAAAGCAAAAGAAAGGAAAGAAAAGGAAAGAAGGAGAGAGAGAGACTAAGAACCCGGCGGATCGTCGTCCAGTGGACCGAGTTCTGCTGTAAAGTCAAACTCGAAGTTCTCCGCCACTCAGGAAGTCTACTGATGTATCTCCTCAATCCGGCTGGTGGTCATGGCGATCCTGTCATCTATCATCGCCAAACGTCTGTCAATCTTGTCTTCCATCATTGTCAGCCGTTTGTCAATCCTCTCCATGTCTCGACTGTATCGGGTCGATAGTTCTGCCAATCCGTGCGACATGTGTCGTTCGAAGGCAGTACGTGGCACGAACGTCTCGGACGGAGGGATATGTGCTGGAAATGCTTCCAATGCCGACGCCTGTCCTGTCTGCTCCGTATGGATGGTGTCGCGGCCATTCGCATCCCGGACAACCATTCCCATGTTCCGTAGAATGGTAACATCTGTGGGAATGGTGGTCGGGGCGACCAGAGTAAGCTCCGAGCCCTCTATGTCCAACTCCAGGTAGCGAGCTAGCCTGGTGATGTATGGTCCGAGCCCCAGACACTGTTTCCTAGTGTCTGTAGCGAACCCTCGCATTACGACCGCTATGAGTCTAGCCATCTCTACTGTAGATCCCATGTGCATGTTGGCTAGAAGGAACGTCTCCATCCGGGTGACAGTTCCGGGCGCTGTCAGTCGTCCTGACAATGTGTGTGCAATTATAGCATGCAGGTAGCGAAGAGTAGGGTAAATACATGTGGCTTTTGCAAAGCCATGCTGGTATGGGACACCCGTCATGCAGATCTGAGCCCAAGCAGTGGAGACGTCTGCAGATGTGAAGTCTCGAACTGCTGTGGTGTACACGGGCGTATCCAGCTCATCTCTCTGCCAGATGCCTAGGGCGATGCCGAACTCGGCCATGCTCATCGATCGATCTATTCCGCCTAAACGGAATGTGATCTGCTCCTGTTGGCAGGTGAAAGACGCATAGAACTCACATACCAACTCTAGGTATGTGGGCTCTGTGACGGTGAATACTCGACTGTACGGTGGCACGTCGAGTATGCGTCTGACTTCTGGCTCTACTCCCAGCGTCTGTACCGCTGCCCAATCCAGCGTTCTGCCCGTCAGTATCGTACCCCGATGTACCCAGTGCATCTCTCTTGGTATGCTGCTGGAGGGAAACATATAAAGGGATGTGCTACTGAGGTAACTGTCATGGTAGTGTGGTACGAGCACGTTTGGGGGCCATTGAAACGAACGAGAGAAGTTAGTGGGATGGGAAAGCTTTAAACTCAAATTCTGGAGGTGAATTTGAATTCAGAAGGATGAAATTAGGTTAGGGAAGGATTTTGAATTTTTGGCGGGAAAATCGAATTTTGGAGGGAAATTCGAGTTTTTGGGAAAATTCAAATTTTGGAGGGAAATTCGAATTTTAAACTTTGAAGAGTTTGCCAACAATTTGTAGAGAGAAGGTATAGAGAAATATTTTAGAGAGATGAATTTTTGGTTGTAGATTTGAGAGAAAATGAAAAAAAAATTGAATTTTTATAGAGGGGTGACCTTCGGGACGCCCGTCCCGGAGGGAGGACTCCCGTCCCGCTGGACTCCCGTCCCGGGTTGCATCGGGATGCGTGCCAATTCCGGGAAATTTTTTTTTTTTCGTAATTCCCTGAAAATCTCAAAATACCAAAAATTATTATAATTCTTAACAAGGCTTCATGTTTATCCAATGAAATTCAGAAGTTGTTAAAAACTCTATGCAAAAATTCCTCAGTCTCTTTTTCGAAAATTTGACTACCCTAATTTTATCCTAACGTAAATTCAGCAAGAATTTCAGAAAAACAAAAATTTAGTCTGTGCAATGTAATTAGTGAAAAATAACCTGTATTTGCAAAACTCTTGTTTTTCATAGAAATTTGAAATAAACTGTCTGAAGAAAATTGTTGAATATAAATGACCCTTTAAAAATGTTTGAAAAATAGAAAATAAGGGTCAATTATTCAAGTTTTAGTTCAAACGAATTATTTGTTGAGAGTAAAAGAATCTTCCCTTTTTAACGAATCCTATCTCTGATCTCCTGTAGTTTGTCCGAATGCTTCGCATTTCTATGCGTATTGTTCGCATCTCATCCCTCTGCCTGTTTTGCTCACTGCGTAGATCAGCCATCTCTCGGAGTAGTTGCGCACCTTGGTTCTCCTGGAGATTGACCGTGGCTCTGAGTCGGTCTACGTTAGTTGTGATGTTCAGACTGAGTTGGTCTAGATGACACAGTCTGCTGGCGATCCCTTGGTCCATCTCATAGACCCTTTGAGCTAGCGTGTCTATCTGCACGGACAACATTGAATAATAACCGTTAGTACTCCCCGCAGATGAAGGGGTGTGCTCATTTGGTGTTGGGGTGTATGCAGGCGAGGTGGGTGAATTTTGGGTTTGGTCAGTAGGGGGTGGATTTATGGGAACTCTCTGGGCAGGAGGTTGAATTGGAGATCTCTGGGGTTCTTCTTTAGGAGGGAAGGTATCCTCAGAAGGATCTTCTTCTGTGGGACTACGGGTGTTCAGGAATCGTCTCACTAGTTCACTGGCATCCGGGCTTGAGTTTACTTCCACTGGTTGTGAAGGAAGAGTCCCTCGTGGTACTTCTGGTGTAGGCCTAGAGGGGCCCTCTGGCTTTGTCTTCTTCGGTCCTGGGGTGTCGGGGTTTTCTGTTTTCTTTGCCTGGTTAGTGGCTGCCCTTGTTCTCTTCATCTTTGAGTGCAAAGTCTGGTTAGAAAAACAAATAGCAAAAATAGGAAAAAAAAAGCAAGAAAATATTTTTATGGATTTTGAATTTTATTTAGAAAGCAGGTAAATTTCCTTAATATGGTTTTAGAATAATTTTCTAAAATTTGATCATCCTAAGTGTCTTAATTTCAGATATTATCTAAAATTAATTATTTATGATAATCCTATATTCAGGAAAGTGATTGTCTAACTAGTATAAGATAAGTGTAAATCAAAAGTCTAGGTTACTACCGTTACCTATCATAAGTTTCTAGAATTGTGGCCAATAATCCTAAATTCATTATGATATTCCCCGGCAACGGCGCCAAAAATCTGATGCGATTCCGGTTGACGTGCTAAATAGGTATTATTTTACCCTATGTTGATTATGAATAATTAAGGACTGTGATTGACTAATTGTCACATTTAGTCTATGGTGTCACTTAATCAGCCAGAACCTAAGGCAGAGTACCTATCGTGTAGCTAGTCTGTTGGAAAGTATCTACGATTTTATAATAATTATCGTACTCCCAGGGAAGTGTCAACGGCTTAGTAGTAACTAGCCTTTTATCCTAACTCCTATCTTATGATCCAGTAATGCAATCTTCATCAAATACTTTGATGAGAGGGTGATTCATTCTCCACTAGGTTTCAGTCTCATTAATCCTAGAAGTGCTTTATAGATGAGTTCTGATTCTATGTTATACTGTTCCTATATGTTGATTGACCTATATTCGAGTATTTTAGATATATCTTAGCCTGGATTGCAACTATGTTCTGTGTCTAAAGGCGTACCACATCCGAGGTCTCTAATAAACCGCCCTACCTTAATGACGGCCCTACTCACGGTTCGGGACGAAGGCATCCATGAAAGCCCTATGTCACTTCGGGGATCATACCGCTTGCCCTAGCCGCCGGCATAATCGGACTCAGCTCGGCCCCTACCTAGACTACTTTAACAGGCAGGGTTCAACATGTTATTTATCTAGCATGGCAGACACCAATACTAATTGATGCCTGTTAAACTAAACAGTTATGATTAGACCGTGGTTAGGAATTGTCTATAACCCTAACTTTAGTTTAAAAGAGCA
Source organism: Asclepias syriaca (assembly GCA_027405835.1). Classification (NCBI taxonomy): domain Eukaryota; kingdom Viridiplantae; phylum Streptophyta; class Magnoliopsida; order Gentianales; family Apocynaceae; genus Asclepias; species Asclepias syriaca. Next base: position 12,421,463 of record CM049929.1, on the reverse strand, counting down.
CATTAAACATGCAGACATAGTGAATATTTAGCAGGTGGCTATTTCCGGAAAAACATAACAACTTCAACATATAAAACAACTATTCATAAAAATCGTAATCTGATGTTCATAATAAGTATTTAGAGTAAAAATAACAACATATAAGAAGGGGATGGGGACTGATGCCATAAAGAAATCACCCTTTACGTAGTCTCGCCGCAGAGCGTACTGCTGTATATGTCGTACTGCCTCCCCTGACTCTGCTCACCAGAACCTGAGGACGCTCCTCAGCCTAGTAACTGGGCTTTACCTTAATACCCAGCTTAAGCCCAGCCCTGTGGACTGACTCTTCGAGCGCCTAGAGCCCTCTTAGGATCTCCTAACGAAATCCCGGGTATTCTATGAACACCGGAAACGAACCTATTTATAGAAACCTAAGATCTGAGACTATTTCTCAGAAACTAAAACAAAACACTAATAAGAAAGAAACTGAGATCCGAGTCTCTGAGTGAGTTGTGTACGAGAGAATTGTACACTAGACACCACTAAATGACTCAGATCGAGTGGAGAGGAATGAATTCAACTGCTGGAGGCCTGGGGTATTTATAGCAGCTTCCTGGAGTGAAAATCTCTAAAACATTCGATGTGGGACAGCTTCTAGCGGCTCGGGACGCCCGTCCCGGACCTTTGACCGAGTCAACATTTCCAAAAATTGCATTTTTGCCCTAAAATTTGCTGTTTTCGTCTACTTTGCACCTGACACTTCCAAAATCATAAAAACTGTGAAATTAAGTGAATAATGCACAATCAAGATCAAATTGCCCTTGATTTCACCCAAATTCATACGTAAAAACATGCTAAAAAGGTGATACGATTTTCGCGTATCACTGTTAAACTAAACAGGTTATGAATAGACCGTGGTTAGGAATTGTCTATAACCCTAATTTCAGTTTAAAAGAACGGCATTAGACATGCAGACATAATGAATATTTAAGCAGGTGGCCATTTCTAGAAAAACATAATAACTTCAGCATATATAACAAATATTCATAATAATCATAATCTGGTATTCAGAACTGTTATTTGGACAAACACAATAACAACATATAAGAGAGGGACAGGGGAACCGATGCCATAAAGAAATCACCCTTTACGAAGTCTCGTCGATGGAGCGTACTGATGTATATGCCATTACTGCTTGACCTGACTCTACTCGCCAGAACCTTCGGAGGACGCTTCGTCAGCCTAGTAGCTGGACTTTACCTTACGTCCTGGGCTTAATGATACGCGAAAATCATATACCTTTTTTAGCATGTTTTTATGTATGATTTAGGGTGAAATTGATAGGAAATTGATCTTAATTGATTGTTATTTACTCAATTTCATAGTTTTTATGATTTTGGAAGTGTCAGGTGAAAAGTAGACGAAAACATCAAATTTTGGGGTAAAAATGCAATTTTTGGAAATGCTGACTTGGTCAACGGTCCGGGACGGGCGTCCCGACCCAGTCAAACCACCAGGACGGGCGTCCCGAAGCACCAAAAGTTGTCCCACATCGAAATGTTTGGAGATTTTCACTCCAGAAAGCTGTTATAAATACCCCAGGCCTCCAGGAGTTGAAATCATTCCTCTCCACTCGATCTGAGTCATTCAGAGACTTCCAGTGTACAATTCTTGAGTACACAAGTCATTGAGAGACTCGGGTTTCAGTTTCAGTTTTCTTTCTTTCTTTAGTGTTTCGTTTTCTTAGTTTCTGAGAAATAGTCTCAGATCTTAGGCTTCGATAGATAGGTTCGTTTTTGGTATTCATAGAATACCGGGATTTCGTTAGGAGATCCTAAGGGAGAGATAGGGTGCGTGTTCTTAGTCAGATTAGGGCAATTTGCTTAAGCCCGGGATGTAAGGTAAAGCAATTGCTACTAGGTCTATGGAGTGTTCTCCGAAGGCTCTGCCGAGTAGAGTAGGATTGAGCAATCAGGAGCATACAGGAGCTGCAGCGCCGGCTGGACCTGCATAGAGTGGTGATTACTTTATGACAGTGGGTCCCCTAGACGAGGTTCTGTATGTTTACGAATTGTTTTATCTAAATATTAATTTGAATATCAGATTACTATTCTTATGAATATTTGTTTATATGTTGAAGTTGTTATGTTTTTCCGGAAATAGCCACCTGCTAAATATTCATTATGTCTAATGTGCTCTTTTAAACTAAAGTTAGGGTTATAGACAATTCCTAACCGCGGTCTAATCATAACCTGTTTAGTTTAATAGGCATCAATTAGTATTGGTGTCTGCCATGCTAGATAAAATAACCTGCTGAACACCCTGCTTGTTAAGAGTAGTCTAGGTAAGCCGAGCCGAGTCCGATTATGCCGGCGGCTAGGGCAACCGACATGATACCGAAGTGACATAGGGTACCGTTCATGGATGCCTTCGTACCGAACCGTGAGTAGGGCCGTCAGTAAGGTAGGGCGGTTTATTAGAGACCTCGGATGTGGTACGCCTTTAGACACAGAGCATAGTTGCAATCCAGGCTAAGATGCATCTAAAATACTCGAATATAGGTCAATCAACATATAGGAACAGTATAACATAGAACTAGGACTCATCTATAAAACACTTCTAAGATTAATTAGACTTAAACCTAGTGGAGAATGAATCACCCTCTCATCAAAGTATTTGATGAAGATTGCATAACTGGATCATAAGATAGGAGTTAGGATAAAAGGCTAGTTACTACTAAGTCGTTGTCACTTCCCTGGGAGTACGATATTTAACTTAATAAAATCGTAGATACTTTCCAACAGACTAGCTACACGATAGGTACTCTGCCTTAGGTTCTGATTGATTAATTGACAATAATTGAATGCTAAGTGACAATTAGTAAGACTCAGTCCTTAATTACTCATAATCGACATAGGTAAATAAAACCTATCTTTTAGCATACCAATCGGAACTGCATCAGATTTTTGGCGTCGTTGCCGGGGAAATATCATAATGAATTTAGGATTAAACGCCACAATTCTAGAAACTTATGATAGGTAGCGGTAGTAACCTAGACCTTAGACCTAACACTTATTCTATGCTAGTTAGATAATCAATTTCTGAAATATAGGGTTATCATAACTAATTGATTTTAGATATTATCTAAAATTAAGACACTTAGGATAATCAAATTTTAGAAAATCATTCTAAAACCATATTGAGGAAATTTAACTGCTTTATTAGGATGAGTTATGAAATAATTTTTCCTTAATAGCCAGACCTTTGAATGTTCTATTGAAAAAAGGATGTTCCTTTTGTTTTGTTGATAATTGCATGAGAACTTTTAAACCAAAAGGAATTACTTCACCCATTATGACATCACCTAATTGGAATTTGCTTTGTGAATTAATATGTGATGCTAGTGACCATGTAGTAATGATTGTTTTAGGAAATAGGCATGATTAGAACTTCATATTATACACTATGCAAGTAAGACCTTTTACTGATGCCTAGTAGAACCTTACCACCACTGAAAAGGGATTACTAGTTATAGCATATGCCTATGATACATTCGTGCCATGCCTAGTCTAAACAATAGTATACACTGATTACTTTACTCTAAGATATCTGTTCACTAAAACTAATGATGAACCAAGATTGATTAGTTAAGTTCTATTGAATTTGATATAGAAAGACGGGATAAGAAAAAGGGCTAAAAATCTAGAAAGCAAACCTTTGGTCTAGATTAGAAAACCTCGAGTTAGAAGCTATTGACGAGACAGTAGTATCTGATAAACTTCTGAATGAGAAATTATTTGCTATGAATAATGATTCTCCTCCGTAGTTTACTGATATTACTAATTATCTATTTGCTAATTATTCCCAAGTGATATGACTTATCAACAAAAGAAGAAATTCTTTGTTGATTTGGAATGTTACTACTAGGGAGATCCGTTTTTCTATTTTGAATCATTGCAGGGTAAGTGATCAGAAGACGTATCTCAGAAGACAAAGGACACAAGATTTTGGAGCATTGCCCTAAAGAATCTACGAGAGACCAATTGACTACTATCAACATTGTCTGAAAAGTGTTGAAAGTAGGATCTTGTTGACCCACCATATTCAAGGATTTTGTATCTCGATACAGTCCCGCGATGCTTGCCAAATAACAGGTAACACATCTTCCAGAGATCATCTACCCCAGTGACGTACACAGAATGTTGCAACCGTTAATATCAAGGGTATTTCGAATCCTTTTCTCTTTCTTCCTTTGAACATAATTACATCATAGTAGCCGTGGAACACTTTTCGAAAATAGCCTAAACCACAGGCATTACCTACTAATGATGTTAAAGTCATGTGCAGATTCTAGTTGTTTTCCAGATTCAGAGTGCCGATGTCTTAGGAAGAAATGTTCAGCCTGTATCAAATCTGTGAAGTTTGCTAAGTACCACACTTTAGTAGGGATTGCTATGGGAATGACTGACCATTCCAAAAGAGGTAGGAGTAGGTTACTGCAGAATGTTGCTCCAATGGGAAATGAATACAATCCCAGCTGGAGAAATCATACGGGATTTAGCTGAGGAATAATTCAGAAGCTGGAAATATTCAAAAAGACACCACCACAGACAAAACCCCTACTCGCAGAATCAATAGATGAGATACTGACAACAATTAAAGCCAGACTAGTGCAAGCAAGTGATCTACCAAGAGGTAACGAAGGGTCGAAGGATATAGAGGAATTTGGCATTGTATCAGGAGCATAGCAATGGAGGAGCTTGCATTCCCTGCATACCAATCAGCTGTGAGAAACTTCCCCGAGGAAGTCTCAAATACTTGGGCCCAGATCTACACAACTGGAGCCCCCTACCACCACAGCTTCGCCAAAACTTCAGGTATCTTTTCTTCCATTCGAGATTTGCATGCAATACCTTTACTAACATGGGCAGGAAGGCACACAAATCCTAAGAAATCTCAGTCCTAGACACGTTCCTCCTGGACACGTTGCTATGATTGTGAGAAATCTTACAAATGATTCGAGGAAGCAGTTTGTGGGGCTCGAGCCATTCATCAAATGAATAGGCCACTACCTAGAGCTCGACGATGAAGGATCGAAGCTGATGTCATCTGTTCCAGTATCTAGAGCTTACAAAGTTAAGAATGCCTCAGCAATAACACATGGCTAAGGTGAAGAGCCAATTGACAGATCAGAGAAAACCCTTCTGCTCGAGGTAAGAAGGGAGTTTTTCTAATCTCATCTTCTTTTACTTTTATTTTCTTCATTTTTGTGTCTTGTTTTGTTGGTTGTTTTATTTTCTCTCTTACCCTTAGTTAGTCAAATAAGTGTAGGGTAAAAGTTTTCCATTTTGTTTTCATTTCTTCTTATTTGCAAATAAGTGTGGGGTAGTTTAGCTATGCATGAACACTGAGGACAGTGTCAGACTTAAGTGTGGGGTAGCAGTGCACGGTGCACTATAGCAGTTGGCAAAATTTTTGCATGATTTTTGCTTGCTTTCCCCGTATTTTCACAGCCTTCCAAAAAAAATTTCAAAATTTTTCCGTCTTTCAGACTTCTAAATGCAGTATGCTTGGTTAAACAATTGCTTATGTCTATGATATGTAGGTATAATGTTATGGTTAGTAGGAGATAATTGATGACTATTTTTGAACTTATTGATTAGGAGTAAGGAATTCCTGATAATTAAGCACAACTTAGTCTGGGTTAGAGACCTCAGCCAATTACCTTTTCAAGACTTAACTAGATAAAATTAGACCAGTTGTAGGATGCATTGACAATTAGAATGACTAGATGAGACTCTGAGCTAAAAGTGAAAAGAAAAGAAAAAAAAATTGATGATAAACATAAAAATAGGGTAGTTTGCCAGCGGCCTTCGCTACTCGAGCACCACTCCTTCGGGGAACTTAAAGCCTGATGCCCTAAGGTCGTGTAGGTCTGGGAGTCATCGGAGTGGGACTCGCTACATGGGTAGTTAAAGTTGACGTGTTCAAAGCAGACTCAAAATACCCTGAATCTATAAACGAAAGGAATCAATAAGAGCTAAATAATTAAAATATGATCACCAAGGCTCAGAACTCAGAAAGTTATCTGTTGTCAGTATGTCTAGTGACAGGTCGAAGTGTTATCTGGTAATAGTTAAGACAAGAGTTTATTGTGTTGACTATCTGGTCTGGACTAGTACACACACTACACATCAGGAAGACCTTATAACTAAGAGAAGAGTTCAACCTAGTTGTTAAATTGTTTTCTGCTCAATCCTAACAATCTACTAGAGACATTTGAGACCTTGTCATAGCAACCTAACCAGTCAAACCTGTGTTAAGAATTATCTGAATAATTTTTGGAATAAAAACATGACTAGAAATTTAAGTGACTGCACATATGATTTAGAATCACTAACTCCAGGTAGACTTTGCATGAGGACAAGCAAAAGGCTAAGTGTGGGGTTATCTGATACGCGAAAATCATATACCTTTTTTAGCATGTTTTTATGTATGATTTAGAGTGAAATTGATAGGAAATTGATCTTAATTGATTGTTATTTACTCAATTTCACAGTTTTTATGATTTTGGAAGTGTCAGGTGAAAAGTAGACGAAAACATCAAATTTTGGGGTAAAAATGCAATTTTGGAAATGCTGACTTGGTCAACGGTTTGGGACGGGCGTCCCGACCCAGTCAAACCACCAGGACGGGCGTCCCAATCCAGGACGGGCGTCCCGAAGCACCAAAAGTTGTCCCACATCGAAATGTTTGGAGATTTTCACTCCAGAAAGCTGCTATAAATACCCCAGGCCTCCAGGAGTTGAAATCATTCCTCTCCACTCGATCTGAGTCATTCAGAGACTTCCAGTGTACAATTCTTGAGTACACAAGTCATTGAGAGACTCGAGTTTCAGTTTCAGTTTTCTTTCTTTCTTTAGTGTTTCGTTTTCTTAGTTTCTAAGAAATAGTCTCAGATCCTAGGCTTCGATAGATAGGTTCGTTTTGGTATTCATAGAATACCGGGATTTCGTTAGGAGATCCTAAGAGAGAGATAGGGTGCGTGTTCTTAGTCAGATTAGGGCAATTTGCTTAAGCCCGGGATGTAAGGTAAAGCAATTGCTACTAGGTCTAAGGAGCGTTCTCTGAAGGCTCTGCCGAGTAGAGTAGGATCGAGCAGTCAGGAGCATACAGGAGCTGCAGCGCCGGCTGGACCTGCATAGAGTGGTGATTACTTTATGACAGTGGGTCCCCTAGACGAGGTTCTGTATGTTTACGAATTGTTTTATCTAAATATTAATTTGAATATCAGATTACGATTCTTATGAATATTAGTTTATATGTTGAAGTTGTTATGTTTTTCCAGAAATAGCCACCTGCTAAATATTCATTATGTCTGCATGTCTAATGTGCTCTTTTAAACTAAAGTTAGGGTTATAGACAATTCCTAACCACGGTCTAATCATAACCTGTTTAGTTTAACAGGCATCAATTAGTATTGGTGTCTGCCATGCTAGATAAAATAACCTGCTGAACACCCTGCTTGTTAAGAGTAGTCTAGGTAAGCCGAGCCGAGTCCGATTATGCCGGCGGCTACGGCAAGCGACATGATACCAAAGTGACATAGGGTACCGTTCATGGATGCCTTCGTCCCGAACCGTGAGTAGGGCCGTCATTAAGGTAGGGCGGTTTATTAGAGACCTCGGATGTGGTACGCCTTTAGACACAGAACATAGTTGCAATCCAGGCTAAGATGCATCTAAAATACTCGAATATAGGTCAATCAACATATAGGAACAGTATAACATAGAATCAGGACTTATCTATAAAACAGTTCTAAGATTAATTAGACTTAAACCTAGTGGAGAATGAATCACCCTCTTTTAGCATAATTAGACTTAAACTAAATAACAATTAGTAAGACTCAGTCCTTAATTACTCATAATCGACATAGGTAAATAAAACCTATCTTTTAGCATACCAATCAGAACTGCATCACTTAAGCCCAGCCTTGTGGACTGACTCTTCGAACGCCTAGAGCCCTCTTAGGATTTCCTAACGAAATCCCGGGTATTCTATGAATACCAGAAACGAACCTATCTATAGAAGCCTAAGATCTGAGACTATTTCTCATAAACTAAAACAAAACACTAACAAGAAAGAAAACTGAGATCCGAGTCTCTAAGTAAGTTGTGTACTAGAGAAGTGTACACTGGAAACCACTTAATGACTCAGATCGATTTCAACTGCTGGAGGCCTGGGGTATTTATAGCACTTCCCGGGGTGATTTTTCATCAAACATTCGATGTCGGATTTGATCTGGGGGTTCGGGACGCCCGTCCTGGATTGGGACGCCCGTCCTGGTCTGTTGACCAAGTCAGGACGCCCGTCCCGAGTCCTGGACGCCTGTCCCGGTGCTTTGACTGGGTCGGGATGCCCGTCCTGAGGCTTTGACTAAGTCAACATTTCCAAAAATTGCGTTTTTGCCCCAAAATTTGTTTTTTTCGTCTACTTTTCACCTGACACTTCCAAAATTATAAAAACTGTGAAATTAAGTAAATAATAAACAATTAAGATCAATTTACCCTCAATTTTACCCTAAATCGTATATAAAAACATGCTAAAAAGGTGATACGATTTTCGCGTATCAGAGGTATGCTGATGAATCTCATCGATCCTGCTGGTGTTCATAGCGACTCTGTCCTCTATCAACGTCAGCCGTCTCTCGATCCTATCCATATCTCAGCTGTATCGGGCTGAGAGTTCTGCCAATCCGTGCAACATGTGTTGTTCAAAAATAGTGCGTGGAACAAACGTCTCGTACGGAGGTATGTGCGCTGGAACTGCTCCTGGTGCCGAAGCCTGTGTTGGCTGCTCCGTTTGGATGGAGTAGCGCCCATTTGCATCCCGTACGACCATTCCCATGTTCCGTAGGATAGTGAGGTCCGTAGGAATGGTGGTCGGGGCAATCTGGGTCAGCTCCGAGCCCTCGATGTCCAACTCCAGGTAGTGAGCTATCCTGGTGATGAATGGCCCGAGTCCCAGACACTGTTTCCGAGTGTCCGTAGCGAAACCCCGCATGATGACCGTGATAAGTCGAGCCATCTCCACTGTGGATCCCATGTGCATGTTGGCCAAGAGGAATGTCTCCATTTGGGTGACATTCCTGGGGGCCGTCCGTCGTCCTGACAAAGTGTGTGCAATAATAGTATGAAAGTATCGAAGAGCAGGATAGATACCTGTGGCTTTCGCAAAGCCATGCTGGTATGGGACACCCGTCATACAGATCCGAGCCCAAGCAGTGGAGACGTCTGCAGATGTGAAGTCTCGAACTGCCGTGGTGTAGGCGGGCGTATCCAACTCGTCTCTCTGCCAGATACCCAGGGCAATGCCAAACTCGGCCATGCTCATCGACCGATCTATTCCGCCCAAGTGGAATGTGATCTGCTCCTAATGGTACGTAAATGATGCATAGAACTCACATACCAGCTCTAGGTATGTTGGTTCAGTGACCATGAATACTCGACTGTAGGGTAGTACGTCGAGCATGCGTCTGACTTCCTGCTCCACCTCTAGCGTATGTACTGTGGCCTAGTCAAGTGTTCTGCCCGTCAGTATGGTGCGTCCGATGTATCCGTGACATCTCTCCTGGTATGCTGGGCTGGAGTGAAATAGCATAAAAGGATGTGCCACTGAAGTGATGGTCAAGGTGATGTGATACGGGCGCGTTTGGGAGCCATTTGGGTTGAGAGTGTTTGAGAGGTTTTGAGAATTTTGGCAGGAAGGAAGATTTGAATTTGAATTCTGGAGGTGAATTTGAATTCGGGAGGATGGATTTTGGTTAGGGAATGATTTTGAATTTTTGCGGGAAATTCAAATTTTGGAGGGAAATTCAAATTTGGAAGGAAATTCAAAATTCAAATTTTGGAGGGAAATTTGAATTTTTGAACTTTGGGAAGTTTGCCAAATATTTGTAGAGAGAATATAGAGAGAATTATTTGAGAGAGGTGAATTTTTGGAAGTTGATTTGAGGGGAAATGAAAAAAAAATGGATTATTTGTAGGAGGGGCGGCCTTCGGGACGCGTGCCAATTCTGAATTTTTTTTTTCGGTAATTCCCTGCAAATCTCAGATACCAAAATAATCATAACTTTTAACAAGTCTTCATGTTTATCCAATCAAATTCAGAAGCTGTTAAAAACTCTATGCAAAAATTCCTCAATCTTTTTCGAAAATCATGACTACCCTAATTTTATCCCAACTTAAATTCAGCAAGAATATCAGAAAAACAAAAACTGAGTTTGTACAATTTAATTAGTGAAAAATAAACTGCATTTGCAAAACTTTTGTTTTTCATAGAAATTTGAAAATAAAATGTCTGAAGAAAATTGTTGAATATAAAGGACTCTTTAAAAAAAAGTTTGAAAAATAGAAAATAGGGGTCAATTATTCAGGTTTAGTTCAAACAATTTATTTGCTGATTATAAAAGTAAAAGAATCTTCCCTTTTTCAACGACCCTTATCTCTGATCTCCTGTAACTCTGTTCGAATGTTTCGCATTTCTATGCGTATGGCTCTCATCTCATCCCTTTGCCTGCCCTGCTCACTTCGTAAGTCAACCATCTCCCGGAGTAGTTGTGCACCTTGGTTCTCCTGAAGACTGACCGTGGCTCTAAGTCGGTCCATGTTAGTTGTGATATTCAGACTGAGTTGGTCTAAATGACACAATCTGCTTGTAATTCCTTGATGCATCTCATAGACCCTTTGAGCCAACGTATCTATTTGCACGGACAACATTGAATGATAACCGTTAGTGCTTCCCCCGGATGAAGGGGTGTGCTTGTTAGGTGTTGGGGTGTATGCAGGAGATGTTGGTGAATTTTGGGTTTAGTCAGTGGGTGGTGGATTTATAGGAACTCTTTGGGCAGGAGTGTGAACTGGAGATCTTTGAGGTTCTTCTCTAGGAAGGAAGGTATCCTCAGAAGGATCTTCTTCCGTGGGACTAGGCTCACGGGCGTTCAGGAATCTTCTCACTAGGTCACTGGCATCTAGGCTTGAGTTTACTTCTACCGGTTGTGAAGGAAGAGTCCCTCGTGGTATTTCTGGTGCAGGCCTAGATGGTCCTTCTGGCTTTGTCTTTTTTGGTCTTGGAGTGTCAGGGATTTCTGTTTTCTTTGCCTGGTTAGTAGCTGCTCTTGTTCTCTTCATCTCTGAGTGCAAAGTCTGGTTAGAAATAACAAATAACAAGAATAAGAGGAAAAGTAAAATAGAAAAGCAAGAAAAATATTTTTAGGGATTTTGAATTTTATTTAGAAAGCAGGTAAATTTCCTCAATATGGTTTTAGAATAATTTTCTAAAATTTGATTATCCTAAGTGTCTTAATTTCAGATATTATCTAAAATCAATTAGTTGTGATAATCCTATATTTTGGAAAGTGATTGTCTAACTAGTATAAGATAAATGTAAATCAAAAGTCTAGGTTACTACCGCTACCTATCATAAGTCTCTAGAATTGTGGCCAATAATCCTAAATTCATTATGATATTTTCCCGGCAACGGCGCCAAAAATCTGATGCGTTCCGGTCGATATGCTAAATAGGTGTTATTTTACCCAGTGTTGATTATGAGTAATTAAGGACTGAGATTGAGTAATTGTCACATTTAGTCTCTATGGTGTCACTTAATCAGCCAGAACCTAAGGTAGAGTACCTATCGTGTAGCTAGTCTGTTGGAAAGTATCTACGATTTTATTAAATAATTATCGTACTCCCAGGGAAGTGGTAACGGCTTAGTAGTAACTAGCCTTTTATCCTAACTCTTATCTTATGATCCAGTTATGCAATCGTCATCAATAATCTTGATGAGAGGGTGATCCATTCTTCACTAGGTTTAAGTCTAATCAAACCTAAAAGTGTTTATAGACAAAGTTCTGATTCTATGTTATATTGTTCCTATATGTTGATTGACCTATCTTCGAGTGTTTTAGATATATCTTAGCCTGGAATGCAACTATGTTCTGAGTCTAAAGGTGTACCACATCTGAGTAATCTGGTATACAGCCCATCGCCAAGGTAAACGGCCCTACTCACGGTTACTACTGAAGACAGCTATGAAAGCCCTATGTCACTTCGGGGATCATGCCGCTTGCCCATAACCGCCGGCATAAACGCTCTACTCAGCCTACCTAGACTACTCTAACAAACAGGGTGTTCCGCAGGTTATTTTATCTAGTATGGCAGACACCAATACTAATTGATGCCTGTTAAACTAAACAGGTTATGAATAGACCGTGGTTAGGAATTGTCTATAACCCTAATTTTCATTTAAAAGAAACTACATTAGACATGCAGACATAATGAATATTTAAGCAGGTGCCTATTTCCGGAAAAACATAATAACTTCAACAAATATAACAATTATTCATAATAATCAAAATCCAATATTCATAATTGCTATTTGGACAAACACAATAACAACATATAAGAGAGGGACAGGGGGACTGATGCCATAAAGAAATCACCCTTTACTTAGTCTCGCCGATGGAGCGTACTGCTGTAACTGAGGAAGGCCTGGGGTATTTATAGCAGCTTTTTGGAGTGATTTTCTCTCAAAAATTCAATGTCGGACTTGACTTTCTGGTTCGGGATGCCCGTCCCGGTCTGTTGACCAGGTCAGGACGGCCGTCCTGAACCGGGACGCCCTCCCCGAAGTCCAAACTTTTGAAAATTTGCGTTTTTGCCCCGAAATTTGTCATTTTCTTCCACTTTTCACCTGACACTTCCAAAATCATAAAAACTGTGAAATTGAGTTAATAATGAACAATTAAGACCAATTTACCCTCAATTTCACCCTAAATCATGCCTAAAAACATGCTAAAAATGTGATATGATTTATGCATATCAACTACAGTGCACCGTGCACTGCTACCCCACACTTAAGTTTGACACTGTCCTCAGTGTGCATGCATTTCTAAACTACCCCACACTTCTTTGAAAATAAAAAACAAAGAACTCTTACCTCATCATGGGTTTCCGACTGATATGTGATATGCATAAATTATATCACATTTTTAGCATGTTTTTAGGCATGATTTAGGGTGAAATTGAGGGTAAATTGGTCTTAATTGTTCATTATTAACTCAATTTCACAGTTTTTAAGATTTTGGAAGTGTCATGTGAAATGTGGAAGAAAATGGCAAATTTCGGGGCAAAAATGCAATATTTTAGAAGTTCGAACTTCGGGGAGGGCGTCCCGGTTCAGGACGGGCGTCCTGACCTAGTCAACAGACCGGGACGGGCGTCCCGAACCAGAATTCAGAATCCCACAACGAATATTTGAGAGAAAATCACTCCAGAAAGCTGATATAAATACCTCATGCCTTCCTCAGTTGAAATCATCCCTCTCCACTCGATTTGAGTCATTCAATGGTTTCCAGTGTACAATTCTCGAGTACACAACTCACTCGGAGACTCAGATTTCAGTATAAGTTTTCTTTCTTTCCTTTTTGTGTTTCGTTTTTCTTAGTTTCTGAGAAATAGTCTCAGATCTTAGGGTTCGATAGATAGGTTCGTTTCTGGTATTCATAGAATACCCGGGATTTCGTTAGGAGATCCTAAGAGGGCTCTAGGCGTTCGAAGAGTCAGTCCATAAGGCTGGGCTTAAGCCCAGGACGTAAGGTAAAGTCCAGCTACTAGGCTGAGGAAGCGTCCTCCGAAGGTTCTGTCGAGCAGAGTCGGGTCAAGCAATACGACATATACAGCAGTACGCTCCATCGGCGAGACTACGTAAATGGTGATTTCTTTATGGCATCAGTCCCCATGTCCCTCTCTTATATGTTGTTATTGTGTTTTTCCAAATATCAATTATGAATACTGGATTATGATTGTTATTAATATTTGTTATATATGTTGAAGTTATTATGTTTTTCCAGAAATAGTCACCTGCTTAAATATTCATTATGTCTGCATGTCTAATGTAGTTTCTTTTAAACTAAAATTAGGGTTATAGACAATTCCTAACCACAGTCTATTCATAACCTGTTTAGTTTAACAGGCATCAATTAGTATTGGTGTCTGCCATACTAGATAAAATAACCTGCGGAACAGCCTGTTTGTTAGAGTAGTCTAGGTAGGCTGAGTAGAGCGTTATGCCGGCGGTTATGGGCCAGCGGCGTGATCCCCGAAGTGATATAGGGCTTTCATAGCTGTCTGTTGTTCGAACCGTGAGTATGGCCGTTTACCTTAGCGATGGGGCGGTAGCATAGAGACTCAGATGTGGTACACCTTTAGACTCAGAACATAGTTGCATTCCAGGCTAAGATATATCTAAAACACTCGAAGATAGGTCAATCAACATGTAGGAACAGTATAACATAGAATCAGGACTTTGTCTATAAACACTTTTAGGCTTAATTAAACTTAAACCTAGTGGAGAATAGATCACCCTCTCATCAAAGTTATTGATGAAGATTGTGTAACTGGATCATAAGATAAGAGTTAGGATATGATGCGATTCCGGTTGACGTACTAAATAGGTGTTATTTTACCCTATGTCGATTATGATTAATTAAGGACTGTGATTGACTAATTGTCACGTTTAGTCTTATGGTGTCACTTAATCAGCCAGAATCTAAGGCAGAGTACCTATCGTGTAGCTAGTCTATTGGAAAGTATCTACGATTTTACTAAGTTAATTATCGTACTCCCAGGGAAGTGGCAACGACTTAGTAGTAACTAGCCTCTTATCCTAACTCTTATCTTATGATCCAGTTATGCAGTCTTCATCAAATACTTTGATGAGAGGGTGATCCATTCTCCACTAGGTTCAAGTCTAATTAACCCTAGAAGTGTTTTAAAGATAAGTTCTGATTCTATGTTATACTGTTCCTATATGTTGATTGACCTATATTCGAGTGTTTTAGATATATCTTAGCCTGGAATGCAACTATGTTCTGTGTCTAAAGGTGTACCACATCTGAGTCTCTATGCTACCGCCCCCTATCATTAAGGTAAACGGCCCTACTCACGGTTCGAACAAAGACAGTTATGAAAGCCCTATGTCACTTTCGGGGATCACTCTGAAGGCTCGTAATCACTGGCATAACGCTCTACTCAGCCTACCTAGACTACTCTAACAAGCCAGGTGTTCAGCATGTTATTTATCTAGTATGGCAAACACCAATACTAATTGATGCCTGTTAAACTAAACAGGTTATGAATAGACCGTGGTTAGGAATTGTCTATAACCCTATTTTAGTTTAAAAGAAACTACATTAGACATGCAGACATAATGATTATTTAGCAGGTGGCTATTTCCGGAAAAACATAATAACTTCAACATACAAAACAACTATTCATAAAATCATAATCTGATATTCATAATTGATGTTTAGGACAAAGCAATAAAATATAAGAAGGAGGGTATGGGGACTGATGCCATAAAGAAATCACCCTTTACTTAGTCTCGCCTACAGAGCGTACTGCTGTATACGTCGTATTGCCCGCCCTGACTCTGCTTGCCAGAACCTTCGGAGGACGCTTCCTCAGCCTAGTAGCTAGACTTTACCTTACGTCCTGGGCTTAAGCCTAGCCCTGTGGACTGACTCTTCGAACGCCTAGAGCTCTCTTAGGGTCTCCTAACGAAACCCCGGGTATTCTATGAATACCGGAAACGAACCTATCTATAGAAACCTAAGATCTGAGACTATTTCTCAGAAACTAAAACAAAACACTAATAAGAAAGAAAACTGAGATCCGAGTCTCTGAGTGAGTTGTGTACTGGAAAACTGTACACTGGAAACCACTTAATGACTCAGATCGAGTGGAGAGGGATGATTTCAACTGCTGGAGGCCTGGGGTATTTATAGAGCCTTCAGAGTGAAAATCTCTGAAAAATTCGATGTGGGACAGCTTCTGGCGGCTCGGGACGCCCGTCCTGATTTGTTGACCAGGTTCGGGACGCCCGTCCCGGTTCAGGACGCCCGTCCTGGCGGTTTTGACCGGGTTCGGGACGCCCGTCCCGGACCTTTGACCGGTCAATATTTCCAAAAATTGCGTTTTTGCCCAGAATTTGCTGTTTTCGTTTATACTTTTTCACCTGACACTTCCAAAATCATAAAAACCGTGAAATCAAGTAAATAGTAAACGATTAATGTCAATTTACTCTCGATTTCACATTAAAACATACATAAAAACATGCTAAAAATGTGATACGATTTTAGCGTATCAAAAAGTTTTTGATTTTTGCTTGTTTTCCCCGTATTTTCACGTATTTTCACACCCTTTCAAAAATTTTCATTCTTTCAGACTTCTAAGTGCAGTATGATTGGTTAAACATTTGCTGATGTCTATGATATGTATGTGGAATGTTATGGTTAGTAGAGATGTATGACTGTTTTGAACTTATTGATTAGGAATAGGGGATTCCTGATAACTGAGCACAACTTAGTCTGGATTAGAGACCTCAGCCAATCATCTTTTCGAGACTTAACTAGATAAAATTAGACAAGTTGTGGATATATTGGCAATTAGAATGACTAGATGAGACTCTGAGCTAAAAGTGAAAAGAAACAAAAGAAAGTTATTTAAATAAGGGTAGTCTGCCAGCGGCCTTCGCTACTCGAGCACCACTCCTTCGGGGAATTTAAAGACTGATGCCCTAAGGTCGTGTAGGCCTGGGAGTCATCGGAGTGGGACTCGCTACATGGGTAGTTGAAGTTGACGTGTTCTAAGCAGACTCAAAATACATAATAACTTCAACATACAAAACAACTATTCATAAAATCATAATCTGATATTCATAATTGATGTTTAGGACAAAGCAATAAAATATATAAGAGAGGGGTATGGGGACTGATGCCATAAAGAAATCACCCTTTACTTAGTCTCGCCTACAGAGCGTACTGCTGTATACGTCGTATTGCCCGCCCTGACTCTGCTTGCCAGAACCTTCGGAGGACGCTTCCTCAGCCTAGTAGCTAGACTTTACCTTACGTCCTGGGCTTAAGCCTAGCCCTGTGGACTGACTCTTCGAACGCCTAGAGCTCTCTTAGGGTCTCCTAACGAAACCCCGGGTATTCTATGAATACCGGAAACGAACCTATCTATAGAAATCTAAGATCTGAGACTATTTCTCAGAAACTAAAACAAAACACTAATAAGAAAGAAAACTGAGATCCGAGTCTCTGAGTGAGTTGTGTACTGGAAAACTGTACACTGGAAACCACTTAATGACTCAGATCGAGTGGAGAGGGATGAATTCAACTGCTGGAGGCCTGGGGTATTTATAGCAGCTTCCCGGAGTGAAAATTTCTGAAAAATTCGATGTGGGACAGCTTCTGGCGGCTCGGGACGCCCATCCTGATTCGTTGACCAGGTTCGGGACGCCCGTCCCGGTTCAGGACGCCCGTCCTGGCGGTTTGACCGGGTTCGGGACGCCCGTCCCGGATCTTTGACCGTGTCAACATTTCCAAAAATTGCATTTTTGCCCCAAAATTTGCTGTTTTCGTCTACTTTTCACCTGACACTTCCAAAATCATAAAAACCGTGAAATCAAGTAAATAGTAAACAATTAATGTCAATTTACTCTCAATTTCACATTAAAACATATATAAAAACATGCTAAAAATGTGATACGATTTTTGCGTATCAGGATAGGAGGCTAGCTACTACTAAGCCGTTACCACTTCCCTGGGAGTACGATATTTATTTAATAAAATCGTAGATACTTTCCAACAGACTAGCTACACGATAGGTACTCTACCTTAGGTTCTGGCTGATTAAGTGCCACCATAGAGACTAAATGTGACAATTAGTCAATCCTAGTCCTTAATTACTCATAATCAACATAGGGTAAATTAATACCTATTTAGCATATCAGTCAGAAAGCCATCAGTAGTAGTAGAAAAGTGATGCGATTCCGGTTGACGTACTAAATAGGTGTTATTTTACCCTATGTCGATTATGATTAATTAAGGACTGTGATTGACTAATTGTCACGTTTAGTCTTATGGTGTCACTTAATCAGCCAGAATCTAAGGCAGAGTACCTATCGTGTAGCTAGTCTATTGGAAAGTATCTACGATTTTACTAAGTTAATTATTGTACTCCCAGGGAAGTGGCAACGGCTTAGTAGTAACTAGCCTCTTATCCTAACTCTTATCTTATGATCCAGTTATGCAATCTTCATCAAATACTTTGATGAGAAGGTGATCCATTCTCCACTAGGTTCAAGTCTAATTAACCCTAGAAGTGTTTTAAAGATAAGTTCTGATTCTATGTTATACTGTTCCTATATGTTGATTGACCTATATTCGAGTGTTTTAGATATATCTTAGCCTGGAATGCAACTATGTTCTGTGTCTAAAGGTGTACCACATCTGAGTCTCTATGCTACCGCCCCCTATCATTAAGGTAAACGGCCCTACTCACGGTACGAACAAAGACAGTTATGAAAGCCCTATGTCACTTTCGGGGATCACTCTGAAGGCTCGTAATCGCTGGCATAACGCTCTACTCAGCCTACCTAGACTACTCTAACAAGCCAGGTGTTCAGCATGTTATTTTATCTAGTATGGCAGACACCAATACTAATTGATGCCTGTTAAACTAAACAGGTTATGAATAGACCGTGGTTAGGAATTGTCTATAACCCTATTTTAGTTTAAAAGAAACTACATTAGACATGCAGACATAATGATTATTTAGCAGGTGGCTATTTCCGGAAAAACATAATAACTTCAACATACAAAACAACTATTCATAAAATCATAATCTGATATTCATAATTGATGTTTAGGACAAAGCAATAAAACATATAAGAGAGGGGTATGGGGACTGATGCCATAAAGAAATCACCCTTTACTTAGTCTCGCCTACAGAGCGTACTGCTGTATACGTCGTATTGCCCGCCCTGACTCTGCTCGCCAGAACCTTCGGAGGACGCTTCCTCAGCCTAGTAGCTAGACTTTACCTTACGTCCTGGGCTTAAGCCTAGCCCTGTGGACTGACTCTTCGAACGCCTAGAGCTCTCTTAGGGTCTCCTAACGAAACCCCGGGTATTCTATGAATACCGGAAACGAACCTATCTATAGAAACCTAAGATCTGAGACTATTTCTCAGAAACTAAAACAAAACACTAATAAGAAAGAAAACTGAGATCCGAGTCTCTGAGTGAGTTGTGTACTGGAAAACTGTACACTGGAAACCACTTAATGACTCAGATCGAGTGGAGAGGGATGAATTCAACTGCTGGAGGCCTGGGGTATTTATAGCAGCTTCCCGGAGTGAAAATCTCTGAAAAATTCGATGTGGGACAGCTTCTGGCGGCTCGGGACGCCCGTCCTGATTCGTTGACCAGGTTCGGGACGCCCGTCCCGGTTCAGGACGCCCGTCCCGGACCTTTGACCGGGTCAACATTTCCAAAAATTGCGTTTTTGCCCCAGAATTTGCTGTTTTCGTCTACTTTTCACCTGACACTTCCAAAATCATAAAAACCGTGAAATCAAGTAAATAGTAAACAATTAATGTCAATTTACTCTCAATTTCACATTAAAACATACATAAAAACATGCTAAAAATGTGATACGATTTTCGCGTATCAGATAACCCCACACTTAGCTTTTTGCTTGTCCTCAAGCAAAGTCTACATGGAGTTAGTGATTTTAAACCGTAGTGCAGTCACTTAAATTCCTAATCATGTTTTTATTCCAAAAATTCTTCAGACAATTCTTAACACAGGTCTGATTGGTTAGGTTGCTATGACAAGGTCTCAATGTCTCTAGTAGTTTGTTATGATCAGGCAGAAAACAAATCAACAACTAGGTTGGACTTTTTTCTTAGTCACAGGGTCTTCCTGATGTGTAGTGTGTGTACTAGTCTAGACCAGATAGTCAACACAATGAACTCTTATCTTAACTGCTACCAGATAATACTTCGACCTATCGCTAGACATACTGACAACAGATAACTTTCTGAGTTCTGAGCTTTGGTGATCAGATTTTTAATGTTTTAGCACTTAGTTATTTTCTTTATAGATTCAGGGTATTTCGAGTTTGCTTAGAACACGTCAACTTCAACTACCCATGTAGCGAGTCCCACTCCGATGACTCCCAGATCTACACGACCTTAGGGCATCAGGCTTTAAGTTCCCCGAAGGAGTGGTGCTCGAGTAGCGAAGGCCGCTGGCAAACTACCCTATTGTAATTAACTTCCTTAAGTTCTTTTCACTTTTAGCTCAGAGTCTCATCTAGTCATTCTAACTGCCAATATATCCACAACTGGTCTAATTTTATCTAGTTAAGTCTCGAATAGGCAATTGGTTGAGGTCTCTAATCCAGACAAGGTTGTGCTCAGTTATCAGGAATTCCCTATTCCTAATCAATTAGTCCAAGATAGCTATCAATTATCTCCTACTAACCATAACATACTACCTACATATCATAGACATAAGCAATTTGTTTAACCAAGCATACTGCATTTAGAAGTCTGAAAGACGGAAAAATTTTGAAAAATTTTGGAAGGGTGTGAAAATACAGGGAAAACAAGCAAAAGCATGCGAAAATTTTTCAAACTGCTTCAAACTGCTACAGTGCACCGTGCACTGCTACCCCACACTTAAGTTTGGCACTGTCCTCAGTGTTCATGCATAGCTAATTACCCCACACTTATTTGAAACAAGAAATAAAACATAATAAAAAAAACAAGAAAAAACAAAATAATGCAACATTCTGTATGTCATATAAATCAATTTTGTACAAAGATTCATAGTCATACAGCCCAGACATACACAAAGAACAAGATAAACAAAAGACAAAAGAAAAAGAAAGAAAAGAAGGGAGAGAGAGACTAAGAACCCGGCGGGTCGCCATCCAGTGGACCGAGGTCTGTTAGTCAAACTCGAAGTTCTCCGCTACTCGGGCAGTCTGCTGATGTATCTCCTCAATCCTACTGGTGATCATGGCGATCCTGTCATCCATCACCGCCAGTCGTCTGTCAATCCGGTCATCCATCATGGCCAGCCGCTGTCAATCCGGTCCATGTCTCGACTGTATCGTGCCGATAGTTCTGCCAATCCGTGCGACATGTGTCGTTCGAAGGCAGTACGTGGCACGAACGTCTCGGATGGATGGATATGCGGTGGAGCTGCTTCTGATGCCGAAGCCTGTCCTGGCTGCTCTCTGTGTGGATGGTGTAGCGGCCGCTCGCATCCCGGACAACCATTCCCATGTTCCGTAGGATGGTAACGTCTGTGGGAATAGTGGTTGGGGCGACCAGAGTAAGCTCCGAGCCCTCTATGTCCAACTCCAGGTAGCGGGCTATCCTGGTGATGAATGGCCCGAGCCCCAGACACTGTTTCCGAGTGTCCGTAGCAAAACCCCGCATGATGACTGTGATAAGTCGAGCCATCTCTACTGTGGATCCCATATGCATGTTGGCCAAGAGGAATGTCTCCATCTGGGTGACATTCCCGGGGGCCGTCCGTCGTCCTGACAAAGTGTGTGCAATAATGGCATGTAAGTAGCGAAGAGCAGGATAGATACCTGTGGCTTTCGCAAAGCCATGCTGGTAGGGAACGTCATACAGATCTGAGCCCAAGCAGTGGAGACATCTGCAGAAGTGAAGTCCCGAACTGCTGTGGTGTAGGCGGGCGTATCCAGCTCTCTCTCTGCCAGATACCCAAAGCGATGCCGAACTCGGCCATGCTCATCGACCGATCTATTCCGCCTAAGCGGAATGTGATCTGCTCCTGATGGCATGCAAAGGATGCATAGAACTCACATACCAGCTCCAGGTACGTGGGCTCTGTGACGATGAATACTCGACTGTAGGGTAGTACATCGAGTATGCGTCTGACCTCAGCCTCTACTCCCAGTGTCTGTACTGCTGCCCAATCCAGCGTTCTGCCCGTCAGTATCGTGCGTCCGATGTACCCAGTGCATCTCTCCTGATATGCTGTGCTGGAGGGAAACAGCATAAAAGGATGTGTCACTGAGGTAACTGTCATAGTGGATGGGGTACGAGCACGTTTGGCAGCCATTTGGTTTGAAAGTGTTTGAGAGACTTTTGGGATTTTAGGTAGGAAGGAAGGTTCGAATTCGAATTCTGGAGGTGAATTTGAATTCAAAAGGGTGAAATTAGGCTAGGGAAAGATTTCGAAATTTTTGGCGGGAAATTCGAATTTTGGAGGGAAATTCGAATTTGGAAGGAAATTTAAAATTTAAATTTTGGAGGGAAATTTGAAATTTTAAATTTGAAAAGTTTGCCAAAGGTAAAGAGAGAGAGTTATTTGAGAGAGGTGGATTTTTGGAAGTGAATTTTGAGGGAAAAATGAAAAAATTGAGATTTTATAGAAGGGGAGGCCTTCGGGACGCCCGTCCCGGAGGAGGACTCCCGTCCCGCTGGACGCCCGTCCCGGGTTGCCTCGGGACGCGTGCCAATTCCGAAATTTTTTTTCTTAATTCCTGCAAATCTCAGTATACCAAAAATAATCATAATTTTTAACAAGGCTTCATGTTTATCCAATGAAATTCAGAAGTTGTTAAAAAAAACTCTATGCAAAAATTCCTCAGTCTCACTTTTTCGAAAATCATACTACCCTAATTTTATTCCTATTTAAATTCAGCAAGAAAAACAAAAATTTGAATTTATACAATTTAGTTAATGAAAAATAAACTGTAATTGCAAAATTTTCGTTTTTCATAGAAATAAAATGTCTGAAGAAAATTGTTGAAAATAAAGGACCCTTTAAAAATGTTTGAAAAATAGAAAAATATGGGTCAATTATTCAAGTTTCAGTTCAAACTTATTATTTGCTGAAAATAAAAGTAAAAGAATCTTCCCTTTTTAACGAATCCTGTCTCTGATCTCCTGTAGTTCTGTCGAATGTTTCGCATCTCTTGCAGTTCTGCTTGTATGTTGCGCATTTCCTCCTGCTGGTTCCTTTGTTCCTTCAAGATTTCCATCATCTCTCGGAGTAATTGCACATTTTGGCGTTCTATTGTGGTTCTGAGTTGGGTTACTTCAGAACTTAAGGTTAGAACAGCCTGATATGATCGTCTTAGTCCGCCCGGTATTGTCTGAGTCATAGCGCTTATCCTGTGAGATATAGCATCTACCCGGGCAGCCAAGGCTGATTGAGAACTGTCAGTGCTATCCTCTGATGAAGGTGGTTGGTCGTTAGGTGCGGGGGATGCAGGAGTATATTCAGGAGATTTCGGGGTGTACTCGGGAGATTTAGGAGTATATTCGGGAGAGCAGGAGTGTATTCGGGGGAGCAGGAGTGTATTCGGGAGAAGAAGGAATTGTTTGGATTTCTGGGGAAGTGTTATGTTCTACTTCGTCCAGAGTATCCTGGGCTCTTGTTCCCTTCATTTCTGAGTGCAAAGTCTGGTTAAAAATAACAAATAACAAACATAGGAAAGTGAAGACAAACGAGAAAATATTTTTATGGATTTTAAAATTTATTTAGAAAGCAGGTAAATTTCCTCAATATGGTTCTAGAATAATTTTCTAAAATTTGATTATCCTAAGTCTCTTAATTCCAGATATTATCTAAAATTAATTAGTTATGATAATCCTATATTCAGGAAAGTGATTGTCTAACTGGTATAACATAAGTGTTAATCAAAAGTCTAGGTTACTACCGTTACCTATCATAAGTCTCTAGAATTGTGGCCAATAATCCTAAATTCATTATGATATTTCCCCGGCAACGGCGCCAAAAATCTGATGCGATTCCGGTTGACGTACTAAATAGGTGTTATTTTACCCTATGTCGATTATGATTAATTAAGGACTGTGATTGACTAATTGTCACGTTTAGTCTTATGGTGTCACTTAATCAGCCAGAATCTAAGGCAGAGTACCTATCGTGTAGCTAGTCTATTGGAAAGTATCTACGATTTTACTAAGTTAATTATCGTACTCCCAGGGAAGTGGCAACGGCTTAGTAGTAACTAGCCTCTTATCCTAACTCTTATCTTATGATCCAGTTATGCAATCTTCATCAAATACTTTGATGAGAGGGTGATCCATTCTCCACTAGGTTCAAGTCTAATTAACCCTAGAAGTGTTTTAAAGATAAGTTCTGATTCTATGTTATACTGTTCCTATATGTTGATTGACCTATATTCGAGTGTTTTAGATATATCTTAGCCTGGAATGCAACTATGTTCTGTGTCTAAAGGTGTACCACATCTGAGTCTCTATGCTACCGCCCCCTATCATTAAGGTAAACGGCCCTACTCACGGTTCGAACAAAGACAGTTATGAAAGCCCTATGTCACTTTCGGGGATCACTCTGAAGGCTCGTAATCGCTGGCATAACGCTCTACTCAGCCTACCTAGACTACTCTAACAAGCCAGGTGTTCAGCATGTTATTTTATCTAGTATGGCAGACACCAATACTAATTGATGCCTGTTAAACTAAACAGGTTATGAATAGACCGTGGTTAGGAATTGTCTATAACCCTATTTTAGTTTAAAAGAAACTACATTAGACATGCAGACATAATGATTATTTAGCAGGTGGCTATTTCCGGAAAAACATAATAACTTCAACATACAAAACAACTATTCATAAAATCATAATCTGATATTCATAATTGATGTTTAGGACAAAGCAATAAAACATATAAGAGAGGGGTATGGGGACTGATGCCATAAAGAAATCACCCTTTACTTAGTCTCGCCTACAGAGCGTACTGCTGTATACGTCGTATTGCCCGCCCTGACTCTGCTGCCAGAACCTTCGGAGGACGCTTCCTCAGCCTAGTAGCTAGACTTTACCTTACGTCCTGGGCTTAAGCCTAGCCCTGTGGACTGACTCTTCGAACGCCTAGAGCTCTCTTAGGGTCTCCTAACGAAACCCCGGGTATTCTATGAATACCGGAAACGAACCTATCTATAGAAACCTAAGATCTGAGACTATTTCTCAGAAACTAAAACAAAACACTAATAAGAAAGAAAACTGAGATCCGAGTCTCTGAGTGAGTTGTGTACTGGAAAACTGTACACTGGAAACCACTTAATGACTCAGATCGAGTGGAGAGGGATGATTTCAACTGCTGGAGGCCTGGGGTATTTATAGCAGCTTCCCAGAGTGAAAATCTCTGAAAAATTCGATGTGGGACAGCTTCTGGCGGCTCGGGACGCCCGTCCTGATTTGTTGACCAGGTTCGGGACGCCCGTCCCGGTTCAGGACGCCCGTCCTGGCGGTTTGACCGGGTTCGGGACGCCCGTCCCGGACCTTTGACCGGGTCAATATTTCCAAAAATTGCGTTTTTGCCCAGAATTTGCTGTTTTCGTCTACTTTTCACCTGACACTTCCAAAATCATAAAAACCGTGAAATCAAGTAAATAGTAAACGATTAATGTCAATTTACTCTCGATTTCACATTAAAACATACATAAAAACATGCTAAAAATGTGATACGATTTTAGCGTATCAAAAAGTTTTTGATTTTTGCTTGTTTTCCCCGTATTTTCACGTATTTTCACACCCTTTCAAAAATTTTCATTCTTTCAGACTTCTAAGTGCAGTATGATTGGTTAAACATTTGCTGATGTCTATGATATGTATGTGGAATGTTATGGTTAGTAGGAGATGATTTATGACTGTTTTGGACTTATTGATTAGGAATAGGGGATTCCTGATAACTGAGCACAACTTAGTCTGGATTAGAGACCTCAGCCAATCATCTTTTCGAGACTTAACTAGATAAAATTAGACAAGTTGTGGATATATTGGCAATTAGAATGACTAGATGAGACTCTGAGCTAAAAGTGAAAAGAAACAAAAGAAAGTTATTTAAATAAGGGTAGTCTGCCAGCGGCCTTCGCTACTCGAGCACCACTCCTTCGGGGAATTTAAAGACTGATGCCCTAAGGTCGTGTAGGCCTGGGAGTCATCGGAGTGGGACTCGCTACATGGGTAGTTGAAGTTGACGTGTTCTAAGCAGACTCAAAATACCTCTATAAAGAAAATCAATAAATGCTAAATCATTAAAAATCTGATCACCAAGGCTCAGAACTCAAAACGTTGTCTATTGATAGTATGTCTAGCGATGGGTCGAAGTGTTATCTGGTAATAGTTAAGACAAGAGTCTATTGTGTTGACTATCTAGTCTGGACTAGTACACACACTACACATCAGGAAGACCTTGTGACTAAGAGAAGAGTTCAAACTAGTTGTTAAGTTGTTTTCTGTTTAATCATAACAGTCTACTAGAGACATTTGAGACCTTGTCATAGCAACCTGACCAGTCAGACCTGTGTTATGAATTGTCTGAATAATTTTTGGAATAAAAACATGACTAGAAATTTAAGTGACTGCACTATGATTTAGAATCACTAACTTCAAGTAGACTTTGCTTGAGGACAAGCAAAAAGCTAAGTGTGGGGTTATCTGATATGCATAAATCTAAGGTGAAATTGAGGGTAAATTGGTCTTAATTGTTCATTATTAACTCAATTTCACAGTTTTTATGATTTTGGAAGTGTCAGGTGAACAGTAGAAGAAAATGGTAAATTTCGGGGCAAAAACGCAATTTTTTGGAAGTTCAGACTTCGGGGAGGGCGTCCCGGTTCAGGACGGCCGTCCTGACCTGGTCAACAAACCGGGACGGGCGTCCCGAACCAGAAAGTCAAGTCCGACATCAAATTTTTGAGAGAAAATCACTCCAGAAAGCTGCTATAAATACCCCAGGCCTTCCTCAGTTGAAATCATCCCTCTCCACTCGATCTGAGTTATTCAGTGACTTCCAGTGTACAATTCTCGAGTACACAACTCACTCGGAGACTCAGATTCCAGTATAAGTTTTCTTTCTTTCCTTTTTAGTGTTTCGTTTTTCTTAGTTTCAGAGAAATAGTCTCAGATCCTAGGGTTCGATAGATAGGTTCGTTTCTGGTATTCATAGAATACCCGGGATTTCGTTAGGAGATCCTAAGAGGGCTCTAGGCATTCGAAAAGTCAGTCCATAGGGCTGGGCTTAAGCTGGGTATTAAGGTAAAGCCCAGTTACTAGGCTGAGGAAGTGTCCTCCGAAGGTTCTGTCGAGCAGAGTCGGGTCAAGCAATACGACATATACAGCAGTACGCTCCATCGACGAGACTAAGTAAAGGGTGATTTCTTTATGGCATCAGTCCCCCTGTCCCTCTCTTATATGTTGTTATTGTGTTTGTCCAAATATCAATTATGAATTCTGGATTATGATTTCTATGAATATTTGTTTTACATGTTGAAGTTCTTATGATTTTCCGGAAATGGCCACCTGCTTAAATATTCATTATGTCTGCATGTCTAATGTAGTTTCTTTTAAACTAAAATTAGGGTTATAGACAATTCCTAACCACGGTCTATTCATAACCTGTTTAGTTTAACAGGCATCAATTAGTATTGGTGTCTGCCATACTAGATAAAATAACCTGCGGAACACCCTGTTTGTTAGAGTAGTCTAGGTAGGCTGAGTAGAGCGTTTATGCCTGTGGTTTTGGGCCAGCGGCGTGATCCCCGAAGTGGCATAGGGCTTTCATAGCTGTCTTTTGTTCGAACCGTGAGTAGGGCCGTTTACCTTGGCGATGGGGCAGTATATCAGATTACTCAGATGTGGTACACCTTTAGACTCAGAACATAGTTGCAATCCAGGCCAAGACATGTCTAAAATACTCGAATATAGGTCAATCAACATGTAGGAACAATATAACATAGAATCAGGACCTCATCTATAAAACACTTTTAGGCTTAATTAGACTTAGTAGAGAATGGATCACCCTCTCATCAAAGTTATTGATGAAGATTACATAACTGGATCATAAGATACGAGTTAGGATAAAAGGCTAGTTACTACTAAGTCGTTACCACTTCCCTGGGAGTATGATATTTATTTAATAAAATCGTAGATACTTTCCAACAGACTAGCTACACGATAGCTACTCTGACTTAGGTTCTGGCTGATTAAGTGACACCATAGAGACTAAATGTGACAATTAGTCAATCTCAGTCCTTAATTACTCATAATCTACATAGGGTAAAATAACACGTATTTAGCATATCAGTCGGAAATGCATCATAAGTACAAACCAGAGATGAATGTAAATATACAAAGCATGCTTTCAGTTTCCATATCAATGCTACAGCATGTCTGGTTCTACTCAAACTACTTGATATACTAGGCTAGATCCCCGATAACATCGTCTCATGGTGTACGAAGTACCGTTGACCTAGCGCAACGCTAGTCAGTGAATTTGGTCATTTCCACTGCAATATTGAGTGCACTCTCGTGTCTTACCGCTTCCGCAGTCTCAATCTAGTGCCACATAATTATCACGTCCACTAGCTCCCCTCCGCTAGAAGGCCAAATACTAACTTCATTCATACATTGGACATTCGTAACCGCAAGTGATGTTAAATCAGTTTAATGTAATTACATGAATAAACCAAGCATCGCCCCATACAAGCACCAAACATAAAAATAGAAAGCAATGCTACAACATACTCGTCATCATAATCAAAATAGTGTATACAACATGCTCATACTTAACTACACACAGCATCTTCAGGTTAAAAATAGATATTTTGCTTAAATGAATCATGAAAGACAAGGATCAACGTAATAGGAAAAACAGTCCCTAGGTCCATAGTGACACCAATCAACGGAGTCAATCCCAAGACGGAAAACATATCACTCCCAAAACATTTTTAATCAATCCTTGAACCATATAAACATTCTCATATTACAAAGAACATTTAATTACAAAATAGTAGCAAATTGAAGAAATGGAGAGAGGATTACTCTGGATCGGAGATCACCCTACTGCCCAAATCGGTTTAATCAACGTACTGCTGCCCTTCGTCTCCTCTGCTTGATGCTGCTGCATCTCTACTGCTCAGCTGATGAATGCTTCAGCAAGCCACCCTGCTCACTCTTGGGTTTTTCCCTCCTAAAAGTTAATCTAAACCTAAAAACTAAACTATCCTATCGAAAACTACTAAACTACCTAAGAAAACTAAAAAAAAACAAACTCTCTAAAATGATAAAATGGCCGAAAGCCAAACTAAACTAACAACAAAACTCGCCAAAACTAACCTAGCCTAGCCAAACTATTCCTCTCGGTTTTTCTCATATATATAGAGCCTCTATGTGTACCGAGAGCCATTGTCAAGCTGCCAACTGTCCATAATTCTGGAATTTTCTCCAAAAATTCCAGCAAATAATTGAATAAATTCCAGCTGCCTTCTGAAATATTTTGTCTTCTTCCTCTATTTGCCGCAGGATTTGCAGCCGAACTCCAACTGCTTTCTGTGGTCTTTGTCATTTTCCTCTGCTGCTGCAGCTTTTTCTGAAGAGTTTTTGTCTTTTTCTTCTGACTGCCGCAGGATCTGCAGCAGAACTCCAAATGCTTTCTGCAGGATTTTTGTCTTCTTCTTTTACTGCTGCAGGATCAGTAACAGAATTGTAGATACTTTCTGAATTTTCTTGTAATTTTTCTGCCACGCTAAATAAAACAAACCATAAATAAAATAGCTGAATTAATACAACTGAATTTTTATTCTCTTTTTACCCTTGTCAAAATAAATCAATTCAAATTAATTCTCAAATAATAATAAATAATACAGCTCGTCCTTATTAATTCAATTAAATTGACTTTTAACAATAAATCCACATTTTTAGGTAAAAAGAGAGAAAATATCAAATCAACACATTTTCAACCCATTTTTCCACATAAATTCCATTAATCCCCAAATAAAACGTGGCAAATTGGATGTAATAACTCTATTATTTTAGAGTAATCACACCCCCAAACTTAAGTCATTGCTCGTCCCGAGCAATATTGCAGCAATGCGGAAGCAAACAGAAATATACATACCCACATAAAAACTTTGTTCAACATTTTCAGTCAAACCTGGGACCAGCGATTTCAGAAAGAAAATGCACAATTCAAGTAGACATAATGTTTCATCCTTAGGTGAATAACCAAATATTAACTAACCCAAGCTCAAAGAATTTCCACTCCAGTGTGTGTGAATAGTCTTTCCTTTTCAATCTCTTATTCATAAGTCAACATATGGTAATCCTAAGGTTCATTTTGCATCCTCAAACTCAATCTATTACACCCCTCTCCACTAATGTAGCAAATTTAGCAATAAAGATCAAAGAGGTCTTAAATTGGTTGTAATGTAGGCTAGGGCTAAGGTAGGAAAAATATGGATAAAAGTAGGCTCAAAACTTAGTCCTAGTCTGCCATGAGCTTCTACCCAATTCTATCACTTAAAATAAATTTTTATATCCAAGGAGCATAAACATTTACACCCTGTTTCAGAAATACGTGCAACATTTAACCACAATCAATATATAGCATTTGACCTCAAAGAAGCATAACACGTATTTTCTTTTTGCTCTTTTTGTTCTTCTTTCTCTTTTTAAAGTAAAGAGGGTCCTTTCACTTTTTTTCACACATATTTTTATACACATACCCTCAATACATAGATCATTTATAACAGAATTTCAAAATTTTCTTAAATACCACTGATCCAATAAAAATGATAATGCTGCAGCATTGTGCTGCAACATTTCCATGTTCCTCCTCATAGTATTCTCAGCATACCCCCAAACTTATGTTCAACATTGTTCACAGCAGACTAAGATCAAGTTTAGGGAAAACAAAGAATGGATACATGCAAAACATTTAGGATAAGTGGCTATTTAGTAAGGGTGTCAAGAAATTAGGCTTAGGCTCAACTTGGGTTAACTAAGGGAGCAAAATACATTAGGATAAGCTAGAAAGGCTCAACCGGTTCAAGAACATGCTGATGCGTTTCGATTGGTATGCTAAAAGATAGGCTTTTATTTACCTATGTCGATTATGAGTAATTAAGGACTGAGTCTTACTAACTGTCACTTTAGCATTCAATTGTTGTCACTTAATCAATCAAAACCTAAGGCAGAGTACCTATCGTGTAGCTAGTTCTTGGAAAGTATCTACGATTTTAATTTATTAATATCGTACTCCCAGGGAACTGGTAACGGCTTAGTAGTAACTATCCCTTAATCCTAACATTCATCTTATTTATCTAATCAGACAATCGATAATCAATACTTTGAGATTGATTGGTGATCCCAATCACCCATAACAAGCAAATAGTATTCAAGATTAGACAGACATTCATCAGTTTAAGCTCAGTTATTACAAATTGTTTGACCTTATCTTCGAACATTTTAGATATATCTTGATCTCTAAGGCAATTATGAAATGTAACCGTCTGTTTACCATATCCGAGTTACCTAGTGTATTCACCCCTACCTTGGGATGATCCTTCTCATCTGTCGGATTAAAGTATCCATGAACGGTACCCTATGTCACTTCGGTATCATGCTACTTAACCCTAGGATTGGCCTAGCGTACAAACTCAGCTTTATTAGGGTACTCTAACAAACATGGTGATCTGTTTTGTTATTTCTTCCTAATCTGGCAGACCTTTTACAATCTGTTAAACTAAACCGGTTATGCTTCAGACCTTGGTTAGGAGTTGTCTATAACCCTAGTTTAATTTAAAAGGACACGATAGTTAACATTCATAATGATAATTCTAGCTCTATGATCTTCCCGGGAAAATGAACAGTATCTCAAATTGTAAAACATGTATGATAATAAATTCAGTATCAAATTAATATTCAGATAAAACAATTAGTAAACATACAGAACCTCGTCTAGGGGACCCACTATCATAAATTAGTCATCGCTTTATGCAGGTCCAGCCGGCGATGCAGCTCCTGTATGCTTTTGACTGCTCGATCCTACTCTACTCGGCAGAGCCTTCGGAGAAAGCTCCTCAGACCTAGTAGCAATTGCTTTACCTTACATCCCGGGCTTAAGCAAATTGCCCTAATATGACTCTCCCTTAGGATCTCCTAACGAAATCCCGGCATTCTGTGATACCAAAAACGAACCCTATCTAGTCGTAATCTAAGATTCTGAGACAGACTCTCAGAAAACAAAGAAAATGAGAAACTCTCTAAGAATAGAAATAAACTTATACTGAGCCCGAGTCTCTCAATGACTTATGTACTCGAGAAAAATGTACAATCGAAGTCACTAAATGACTCAGATCGAGTGGAGAGGGATGATTTCAACTCCTGGAGGCCTGGGGTATTTATAGCAGCTTTCTGGAGTGAAAATCTCCAAAACTTTCAACGTGGGACAACTTCTGGTGCTTCGGGACGCCCGTCCTAGATTGGGACGCCCGTCCTGGTGGTTTGACTGGGTCGGGACGCCCGTCCCGGACCGTTGACCAAGTCAGCATTTCCAAAAATTGCATTTTTACCCCAAAATTTGCTGTTTTCGTCTACTTTTCACCTGACACTTCCAAAATCATAAAAACTGTGAAATTGAGTAAATAACAATCAATTAAGATCGATTTCCTATCAATTCACCCTAAATCATACATAAAAACATGCTAAAAAAGGTATATGATTTTCGCGTATCAGATAACCCACACTTAGCTTTTTGCTTGTCCTCAAGCAAAGTCTACCTGAAGTTAGTGATTCTAAATCATATGTGCAGTCACTTAAATTTCTAGTCATGTTTTTATTCCAAAAATTATTCAGATAATTCTTAACACAGGTCTGACTCGTTAGGTTGCTATGACAAGGTCTCAAATATCTCTAGTAGATTATTATGATCAAGCAGGTTTAACAACTTAACAACTAGATTGAACTCTTTTCTCAATCACAAGGTTTTCCTGATGTGTAGTGTGTGTACTAGGCTAGACCAGATAGTCAACACAATATACTCTCATCTTAACTACTACCAGATAACACTTCGACCCATCCCTAGACATACTAGCAACAGACAACTTTATGAGTTCTGAGCCTTTGTGATCAGATTTTTAATAATTTAGCATTTTATTGATTTTTCTTTTATAGATCTTTCAGGGTATTTTGAGTATGCTTAGAACACGTCAACTTCAACTACCCATGTAGCGAGTCCCACTCCGATGACTCCCAGATCTACACGACCTTAGGGCATCAAGCTTTAAGTTCCCCGAAGGAGTGGTGCTCGAGTAGCGAAGGCCGCTGGCAAACTACCCTTATTTAATTTACTCTCTTTGTTTCTTTTCACTTTTAGCTCAGAGTCTCATCTAGTCATTCTAATTGTCAATACATCCTCAACTGGTCTAATCTTATCTAGTTAAGTTTTGAAAAGGTAATTGGTTGAGGTCTCTAATCCAGACTAAGTTGTGCTCATTTATCAGGAATTCCCTATTCCTAATCAATAAGTTCAAAATAGTCATCACATTGTCTCCTACTAACCATAACATTCTACCTACATATCATGGACACAAGCAATGTTTAACCAAGCATACTGCATTTAGAAGTCTGAAAGAATGAAAAATTTTGAAAATTTTTTTTTTTGAAGGGTTACGGGGAAAACATGCAAAATCATGCAAAACTTTTCTCAACTGCTACAGTATACCGTGCACTGCTACCCCACACTTAAGTCTGACACTGTCCTCAGTGTTCATGCATACCTAAACTACCCCACATTTATTTGTAAACAAGAAGAAATGAAAACAAAATAAAGAACTCTTACCCCACACTTATTTGACTAACTAAGGGTAAGAGAGAAAATAAAGCAACAAAACAAGAAGGATAATGGAAATAACAAAACAGAACACAAAACAAAGAAAATAAAAGTAAAGGAATATGAGGATTAGAAAAACTCCCTTCATGTCGCGAGCAGAAGGGTCTTCTCTGATCTGTCAATTGGCTCTTCACCTTAGCCATGTGCTATTGCTGAGGTGTTCTTGACTCTGCAAGCTCTAGATATTGGAACGGATGAGGCCAGCTCCGATCCTTCATTGTCGAGCTCTAGGTAGTGGCATATCCATTTGATGAATGACTCAAGCCCCAAGGACTGTTTCCTCGAATCATCTGCAAAGTTTCTCGTAATCGTAGCAACGTGTCCAGAAGGAACGTGTCTAGGAATGAGACTTCTTTGGATTGGTGTGCCTACCTGCCAATGTTAGTGAAGGTATGGCATGCAAGTCTCGAATGGAAGAAAAGATACCTGAAGTTTTGGCAAAGCTGTGGTGGTAGGGGCTCCAGTTGTATAGATCTGAGCCCAAGTATTTGAGACTTCCTCAGGGAAGTTTCTCACAGCTGATTGGTATGCAGGGAATGCAAGCTCCTCCATTGCTATGCTCCTGATACAATGCTAAATTCCTCTATATCCTTCGATCGTTCGATACCACTTGGTATATCACTTGCTTGCACTGGTCTGGCTTTAATTGTTGCCAGTATCTCATCTATTGCTTCTGCGAGTAGGGGCTTTGCTGTGGTGGTGTCTTCTGAAAGTTTCCAGCTTCCGAATTACTCCTCAGCTAAATCCCGTATGATTCCTCTAGTTGGAATTGTATGCATTTCCCATTGGAGCAGCATTCTGCAGTAACCTACTCCTACCTCTTTTGGAATGGTCAGTCATTCCCATATCAATCCCTGCTAAAGTGTGGTACTTAGCAGACTTCACAGATTTGATACACAGGCTAAACATTTCTTCTTAAAACATTGGCACTCTGAATCTGGAAAACAACTAGAATCTGCACATGACTTTAACATCATTAGTAGGTAATGCCTGTGGTTCAGGCTATTTTCGAAAAGTGTTCCACGACTACTATGATGTAATTATTTTCAAAGGAAAGAAAAAGAAAGGATTTAATGAATACCCCCAGATATAAAAAAGATTGTAAAACTTTGTGTACCTTGTTGGGGTAGATGATCTCTGAAGGATATGTTACCTATTATTTGGCAAGCATCGCAAGACTGTATCAGAGATACAAAATCCTTGAATATAGTGGGTCAACAAGATCCTTCTTTCAACACTTTCCGGACAGTGTTGATAGCCATCAATTGGTCTCCCGTAGATTCTTTAGGGCAATGCTCCAAAATCTTGTGTCCTTCATCTTCTGAGACACATCTTCTGATCAACTGATCTGCAAAAATTTGAAATAGAAGAGAAACTGCCCTGTACTAATATTTCAAATCAGTAAAGAATTTCTTCTTTTGCTGATAAGTCATATCACTTGGAACTTATTCAGTGACTAGAAATAAACCACAGATGAGATTTATTATACATAGCAAACAATGCAAATAAGTTTTCATCCAAAAATTTATCAGTATTACACTAGCCTCTAACTCGGGGTTTTCTAATCTAGACCAATGGTTTGCTTTCTAGATTTTCAACCTTTTTTCTTATCCCTTTATTCTATATCAAGTTCAAGTAACAATAAAACTTAACTTAATCAAGTATGGTTCATCATTAGTTTTATTGAACACAGATATCTTGGAATGATCAGTGTCACCTATTGTTTCTAGACAAGACTAGATAAGATCAGAATTTTTCATGCATGAACTTTCTTATCATGTTTCTGTCCTAAAACAATTCGTACTACATCGTTACATCACATATTCATTCAAAAAGCAGATTTCAATCAGGTGATGCCCTAATGGGTGTAGTAATTCCTTTTGGTTTAAAAGATCTCATGCAATTATCAACATAACAAAAGGAACATCCTTTTTTTCAATAGAACATTCAAAGGTCTAGCTATTAAGGAAAAATTATTTCATAACTCGTCCTAATAAAGCCGGTATGACTCTAAGAAAATTCTAAAATGGAGTTTCTTCCCAATAAAAATCTAAGCCAAAATTTTACAACTCAGAAGAAAACATTATTTTATCCTCATTTCCATTTTATTCGAAATTAAATAATAGAAGAAAAACACGAAAAAGAGCAACTGAGAAAACAATTAAGAAAGAACAAGAGATGGGGAAAAGAACAACTTACCATTGAGCAAGAAAAATACATTTTTTCGGTTTTTAAATTTTTAAATTTGTTTTTCTTTTTTTTTTCCGAAAGCAGTTAAATTTCCTTAATATGGTTTTAGAATGATTTTCTAAAATTTGATTATCCTAAATGTCTTAATTCCAGATAATATCTAAAATTAATTAGTTATGATAACCCTATATTTCGGAAATTAATTGTCTAACTAGCGTAAGATAAGTGGAGGTCTAAAGTCTAGGTTACTACCGTTACCTATCATAAGTATCTAGAATTTTGATCAGGAGTCCTAAATTCATTATGATATTTCCCCGGCAACGGCGCCAAAAATCTGATGCGTTCCGATTGGTATGCTAAAAGATAGACTTTTATTTACCGATGTCGATTATGAGTAATTAAGGACTGAGTCTTACTAACTGTCAATTTAGCATTTAATTGTTGTCACTTAATCAATCAGAACCTAAGGTAAAGTACCTATCGTGTAGCTAGTTCTTGGAAAGTATCTACGATTTTAATTTATTAATATCGTACTCCCAGGGAACTAGTAACGGCTTAGTAGTAACTATCCCTTAATCCTAACATTCATCTTATTTATCTAATCAGACAATCGATAATCAATACTTTGAGATTGATTGGTGATCCCAATCACCCATAACAAGCAAATAGTATTCAAGATTAGACAGGCATTCTCCTCTGCTTGATGCTGCTGCATCTCTACTGCTCAGCTGATGAATGCTTCAGCAAGTCACCCTGCTCACTCTTGGGTTTTCCCTCCTAAAAGTTAATCTAAACCTAAAAACTAAACTATCCTATCGAAAACTACTAAACTACCTAAGAAAACTAAAAACAAAAACCAAACTCTCTAAAATGATAAAATGGCCAAAAGCCAAACTAAACTAACAACAAAACTCGCCAAAACTAACCTAGCCTAGCCAAACTATTCCTCTCGGTTTTTCTCATATATATAGAGCCTCTATGTGTACCGAGAGCCATTGTCAAGCTGCCAACTGTCCATAATTCTGGAATTTTCTCCAAAAATTCCAGCAAATAATTGAATAAATTCCAGCTGCCTTCTGAAATCTTTTGTCTTCTTCCTCTGTTTGCCGCAACATTTGCAGCCGAACTCCAACTGCTTTCTGTGGTCTTTGTCGTTTTCCTCTGCTGCTGCAGCATTTTCTGCAGAGTTTTTGTCTTTTCTTCTGACTGCCGCAGGATTTGCAGCAGAACTCCAGATGCTTTCTGCAAGATTTTTGTCTTCTTCTTTTACTGCTGCATGATCAGTAACAGAATTGCAGATACTTTCTGAATTTTCTTGTAATTTTTCTGCCACGTTAAATAAAACAAACCATAAAGAAAATGGCTGAATTAATACAACTGAATTTTTATTCTCTTTTTACCCTTGTTAGAATAAATCAATTCAAATTAATTCTCAAATAATAATAAATAATACAGCTCGTCCTTATTAATTCAATTAAATTGACTTTTAACAATAAATCCACATTTTTAGGTAAAAAGAGAGAAAATATCAAATCAACACATTTTCAACCCATTTTTCCACATAAATTCTATTAATTCCCAAATAAAACGTGGCAAATTGGATGTAATAACTCTATTATTTTAGAGTAATCACACCCCCAAACCTAAGTCATTGCTCGTCCTGAGCAATGCTGCAGAGCTATGATTTTGTGCATGCATAAGGTTGGACTTATACCTTTTATGTCAGCTATGGTCCAGCCCATAGCTCTCTTATGCTGCTTCAGAACTCCAAGTAATTTTTCTTCTTGTTCAGCATCCAGTAATGCTAAAATAATCACATGCAAAGTTGAGTCTGCTCCTAGAAATCCGTACTTCAAATGATGCGGCAATGACTTTAGTTCCAGTTCAGGTGGTTCTTCCACAGAAGGTTTTGTCACTTTGATCTCCCGAGAAGACAAGTCCAAGGATTCAAATTGTGCACGAAACTTGAAACCATGAGAATTGGCTTCTAACCACGCTGAGTATTCCTCTTCTTCTTCATTACCATAGTGCAACATTTTCTCCATCAACACTCTTTCCAATGCATCATCTCCATAGTTCCTCCACTCTTCATCTTCACCTGTCAAAGAATCAACAGTAGATATGCGAAAATAATCCTCACCTTCAACATGGAATGTCATGGCTTTGAATACATTGAATGTGACTTTATTATCTTGAAACCTCATGGTGAGTTCTCCTTTTTGAACATCAATGAGGGTCCTTCCCGTAGCAAGGAAAGGTCTCCCCAAAATAATTGGAACTTCTCTATCTGCTTCATAATCAAGAACAATAAAATCAGTTGGAAAATTAAATTTATCAACCCTTACCAGGACATCTTCAATCTTTCCATCTGGGTGAGCTATAGACCTATCCGCCAATTGCAATGTTACCGTCGTAGGTCTTACCATACATATGCCTAATTGCTTAAAAACTGACATAGGCATCAAATTTATGCTAGCACCAAGATCACATAAGGTCATACCACAATATGAGTCTCCAATAGAACAAGGAATATTAAAGCTCCCCGGATCTTTCATTTTAGGGGGCAACTTGTCCTGCAAAAAGAAACTGCATTCTTTGGTTAGTGAAACAATTTCATATTCTCCCAACTTTCTCTTCTTTGTAAGGATATCCTTCATGAACTTCACATAGTTGGGCATTTGTTCTATTGCTTCCACCAATGGAATGTTGATGTGTAGTTGTTTCAAAATATCCAAGAACTTCTTGAACTGCTCATCTTGTTTCTTTTTGGCAAACCTCTGTGGAAAAGGCATTCTTTGCTGTATTGGTTTGCTCTCTGGAATATTGCATTGCTGCGGCATTGGTGATGCTGCAGCATCCGGCTGTTCTGGAATGATGCTTTGTTGCGGCATTGGAGATGCTGCAGCATTTGGCTCCACTGGTTCTGGCTCAGCTACTAGAATTTCTGCATTCTTGCTAGGCTCACTGGTCTTCTCAGCTGCTCCAGACTTCATTTTTGGTTCGTCCAGTATTCTGCCACTTCGTAATGTTATAGCCTTGCAATGTTCTTTTCATTCTCTTCTTGGATTTTCTGTATCGCTCTGAAGTGATCCTTCTGGTCTGGTCCTCATCTCTTGGGCTAACTGCCCCATCTGGGTTTCCAAGTTTCGAATAGTAGATGACAGTCCTTGTATAGTTATTTCTGTCCTTGGCATGAAGTCTCTCATCATGTTTTCTGAAATGCTTGAAGGTGGTTGTTGTTGTAGAGGTCTTTGTTGGTGTTGGAGTTATTGTTGCTGCTGCTGGGGGTACTGCTGTTGCTGCTGGAGCAGTGGTCTTGGGTTCATACCTTGAGTGGGGTGCATCCCTTGATTACTCCAAGAAATATTTGGATGCTGCCTCCAAGTAGGGTTGTAAGTATTTGATTGAAGACCATTACCCCTATTTTGATTCCCCATGTAACAGATTGATGCGGGATTGTGAACACAATCCTCAAATAGATGCCCTTCTCCACAATAAACACAGCACAAGGCTTGTACCTGGCTTACATTGGACTGGTTTGGTTGCTCAGCCGGTTGCCCGCTATGCTGCGGTATCGTCAGTGTCTTCAGCATATTAGACATGGATGATACTTGGGCTGAAAGTGAAGTTATTGGATCTAACTCCAACACTCCAGCAACTCTTCTTCCGCTTGGCAGTCTTGTTGTAGGCCATTGATAGTTGTTGTTGGCAATCCTCTCAATTAGTTCATAGGCCTCATTGTATGTCTTTGCCAAAAGTGCTCCATTTGCTGAAGCATCAACTATCATTCTGGTGTGTGCATTCAACCCGTTGTAAAATGTCTCCATTTGAATACAATGTGGGATTCCGTGATGTGGACATCTCCTTAACAACTCTTTGAATCTTTCCCATGCCTCATACAATGATTCATCTTCTAATTGTTGAAAAGAGGTGATTTCATTTCTCAACCTAGCATTTTTCGTTGGAGGAAAATATTTCATCAAAAATTTCTCAGTAAGCTGCTGCCATGTAGTCACACTACCAGAGGGTAGAGACTTAAGCCATTCTCTAGCTTTGTCTCTTAGAGAATATGGAAACAATTTCAGCCTCAAAGCATCGTCCATCACCCCTGGTATCTTAGAACAGTCACTTACCTCCAAAAATAACCGTAGGTGCAAGTGTGGATCTTCAGCAGGTGATCCACCAAACTGCCCTACTGTTTGCAACATTTGAAACATCACTGGTTTCAACTCAAACTGTGCTGCAACAATCTCTGGTTGCACAATACTTAGTTTCAATGCATTAAACATAGGGATTACATACTGACGAATGGCATGATCCCTATCGTCTGCCATTACCACTGGATTATGGGCAGGTTCAGGTTGAATGTCCCGCTGTTCCGCCATGACTGCCTTATCCGTGGTTTGTTTCTTCTTCTTTAACGCCTTGGCTATTTTCTCAATTTCTGGATCGAGTGGCAGCAATGAAGCTTGAGAGCCCTTGCGCGTTTTACTCATGCAAAACAGCACACGTTAAGGAAGGAATGAGACACAAGCTAAAATTTAGCAAATAATTCAAATAAATAAATCCACAAAATAGTTCAGCTCATGCATAATTTATTTGTACCTCATACAATCATTTAAATAATCTCATAAGCTCAAGAATGAGTATAAAAATAAACTGAAAAATAAAAGTAACCAAATGCAAACAATCAATATTTACAATCAAATTGACTCCAAAGTCCCCGGCAACGGCGCCAAAAACTTTTTGCGTTGTGTGCGTGTGTCACAATTTGTAAAGATAAGAAAATAGAATAAATCAACGCAATCTTAACAAGTGCAAGTATACACCGGTCAACAAGTAATATATGTACCTAAGTACAAGATTATCGATCCCACACGGACTATGTATGACAATTACAAATGCAAATACGATTGTACAAATGGTTAAAAGAATAAAAGAATAAAGAATAATGAAGCATGAAGAATAAAAGAATAAAGAATGATGAATAATGAATGGCGAGTGGTTGAATGCTACGGCAATCCTACTCCTAACTAACAGTTAAAGGTTAGCCTACTGGAAATAACCACAAGAGTACTGCAGGTAATACAATGATGCGGCATTCACGCCAAAAATGTAAGTACAAACCAGAGATGACTCTAAATATACAAAGAATGCTTTCAGTTTCCATATCAATGCTAAAACATGTTTAGTTCTACCCAGACTACTTGATCTACTAGGCTAGATCCCCGATTACATCGTCTCATGGAGTACGAAGTACCGTTGACCTAGCACAACGCTAGTCAGTGAATTTGGCCATTTCCACTGCTATATTGAGTGCACTCTCGTGTCTTACCGCTTCCACAGTCTCAATCTAGCGCCACATAATTATCACGTCCACTTGCTCCCCTCCGCTAGAAGGCCAGATACTAGCTCGATTCATACATTGGACAGTCGTAACCGCAAGTGATGTTAAATCAGTTTAATGTAATTACTTGAATAAACCAAGCATCGCCCCCATACAAGCACCAAACATAAAAATAGAAAGCAATGCTACAGCATACTCGTCATCATAATCAAAACAGTGTATTCAACATGCTCATACTTAACTACACACAACATCTTCAGGTTAAAAATAGATATTTTTCTTAAACGAATCATGAAAGATAAGGATCAACGTAATAGGAAAAACAGTCCCTAGGTCCATAGTGACACCAATCAACGGAGTCAATCCCAAGACGGAAAACATATCACTCCCAAAACATTTTTAATCAATCCTTGAACCTATGTAAACATTTTCATATTACAAAGAACATTTAATTACAAAACAGTAGCAAATTGAAGAAATGGAGAGAGGATTACTCTGGATCGGAGATCACCCTACTGCCCAAATCGGTTTAATCAACGTACTGCTGCCCTTCGTCTCCTCTGCTTGATACTGATGCATATCTACTGCTCAGCTGATGAATGCTTCAGCAAGTCACCCTACTCACTCTTGAGTTTTTCCCTCCTAAAAGTTAATCTAAACCTAAAAACTAAACTATCTTATCGAAAACTACTAAACTACCTAAGAAAACTAAAAAAAACCAAACTCTCTAAAATGATAAAATGGCCAAAAGCCAAACTAAACTAACAACAAAACTCGCCAAAACTAACCTAGCCTAGCCAAACTATTCCTCTTGGGTTTTCTCATATATATAGAGCCTCTATGTGTACCGAGAGCCATTGTCAAGCTGCCATCTGTCCATAATTCTGGAATTTTCTCCAAAAATTCCAGCAAATAATTGAATAAATTCCAGTTGCCTTCTAAAATCTTTTGTCTTCTTCCTCTGTTTGCCGCAACATTTGCAGCCGAACTCCAGCTGCTTTCTGTGGTCTTTGTCGTTTTCCTCTGCTGCTGCTGCATTTTCTGCAGAGTTTTTATCTTTTTCTTCTGACTACCGCAGGATCTGCAGCAGAACTCCAAATGCTTTCTGCAGGATTTTTGTCTTCTTCTACTGCTGCAGGATCAGTAGCAGAATTGCAGATACTTTCTGAATTTTCTTGTAATTTTTCTGCCACGTTAAATAAAACAAACCATAAAGAAAATGGTTGAATTAATACAACTGAATTTTTATTCTCTTTTTACCCTTGTCACAATAAATCAATTCAAATTAATTTCCAAATAATAATAAATAATACAGCTCGTCCTTATTAATTCAATTAAATTGACTTCTAACAATAAATCCACATTTTTAGGTAAAAAGAGAGAAATATCAAATCAACACATTTTCAACCCATTTTTCGACATAAATTCCATTAATTCCCAAATAAAACGTGGCAAATTGGATGTAATAACTCTATTATTTTAGAGTTATCAGTGATAGGATATGCATGCACACTGAGGACAGTGTAAACCTTAAGTTTGGGGCAGTAGTGCACAGTGCACTCATTTTTTATTTTTCAAATATTTGCATATTTTTCCTAGCATTTTCACTAAATATTGCACCCTTCAAAAATTTCAAATATTTTTCACTATTTCAAACTTCTAAATTCAGTATTGATTGATTGAGACCAGCTTATGTCTGTGATATATGTTTAGTACAGTGTTATGACTATTAGGAAATAATTTGATTACTTTGCTGAATTCATCAATTCGAAGTGGGGAATTCCTGACTATCTTAAGCACAACTAAGTTTGGATTAGGAAAATCAACCCGAAATATTTTCAAGCTAAAATTAAATAGTACTAGACCTGTCAAGAATATGTCAGCAACTTGAATGACTAGACGGTATTCTAAGCTGAAAATGTCATAGCTTAAAAATAAAATAGGGGCAGTCTGCAAGCGGCTTTTGCTACTCGAGCACCCCTTCTGAAGGGAATTTAATGCCTGGGGCCCTAAGGTCATGTAGATCTGGGAGTCATCAGAGTGGGGCTCGATACCTGGGTAGTTAAAGTTGATGTGTGAAAGCAAACACAAAAATACCCCGGAAATCAATTTAAACATACACCTAGTGTATACTTTTTATTGAAAATCATAACCAGAAAGTGTTGACACCAAAGCTCAGAACTTGGAAGGTCGTTTGTTTTGCAATTACGTTCGGAAATTGGTCGAATTACTATTTAATAACAGTGTAGGAAATTTATTTTGAGTTGACAATCTAACCAAGACCAGTTCACACACTACACCTCAGGAAATCCTTATGACTAAGTGAAGAGCTCAGTAGGGCCATTAAACTGTTTTATCTAAATAGTCATGACATTCTTGCTAGATATTTGAGACCTTTACATAGCAACTCGATCAATGCATGTCTGCTTTCTGAATCATCTGACTTAGTGAAGAAGTTTTCTAAAAACATCCCTAAAACCCTTTTTGTGATTGCACCTATGGTTATCACTCATTAAATGTCATATAGACTTTGCTTGAGGACAAACAAAAAGCTAAGTGTGGGGTTATATGATGTGCATAAATTATATCACTTTTTAGCATGTTTTTAGGCACAAATTAGGGCAAAATGGGAACTAAATCGAGCTTAATTGAATGATATTAACACATTTTCGTATAATTTGTGATTTTGGAAGTTTCAGGTGAAATGTGCAAAAAAAACAGCAAATATTAGGGCAAAAACGCAATTTTCAGAACTTCTAAGTTCAGGACGGGCGTCCTGACCTGGTCAAAGCAATGGGATGGGCGTCCCGAGCACCAGTGCAGAATCCCACATTGGTTTTTGAAGAGGAAATCTCTCCAAAGACCTGCTATACATACCCCAGGCCTCCAACAGTTAAAATGACCCCTCAACACTCGATCTGAATTATTTAGTGACTTGAAGTGTACATTTCTACACTCAATACAAGTCATTCAGTGATAATAGGTGCATCACACGAGTAGTTTAGCAATAAGAGAGTGTCTTGTTTTCTTTCTTTCTGAGTGATTATCTCAAAATCATAGGATTTGAATAAATAGGGTTCGTTTTTGGTATTCATAGAATACCCGAGATTTCATTAGGAGATCCTAAGAGGGCATTAGGTGAGCGAAGAGCTAGTCACAGGACTTTGCTTAAGCCCAGGATGTAAGGTAAAGCAATTGCTACTAGGCTAAGGAGGCATTCTCTGAAGGTTCTGTCAAATAGAGCCAGGTCAAGCAATCCAGGATATACAAGTAATCGCTTCGTCAGCGGACCTAATAAAGGGTGAATACTTTATGGTGGTGGTTCCCTAGATCCTCTCTGTATATTCTGTATTGTGTTTGTCTAAATAACAATTTGAGTATTAAATTATGATGCTAAGTTATATATATTTTAGATGTTGAAGTTGCATTCATTTCTTCGGAAAGGTCACTTGCTTAATTAAACATTATGACTAAATATTTGCTTGCTCTTTTAAACTAGATGAATGGTTACAGATAATTTCTAACCATGGTCTAAATAATAACCTGTCTAGTTTAACAGGCCTTAAGTTATGGTAGAATATATTAAGGACTGCCATATTGGGTCAAATAACTTATAGGTCACCATATTTGTTAAAGTAGCCTAATGAGGCTGAGTTTGGGTGTTTATGCCGGCATTAGGGTGAGTGGCATGATTTTCTGAGAGACACAGGCTTTCATGGATATCTTTAACTCGAACCGTGAGTAGGGTCGTCAAACGCGATGGGGCGGTTTATCAAGTAACTCAGATGTGGTACACAAGTAAGATATAGTCTA
Organism: Asclepias syriaca; assembly: GCA_027405835.1. Taxonomy (NCBI): domain Eukaryota; kingdom Viridiplantae; phylum Streptophyta; class Magnoliopsida; order Gentianales; family Apocynaceae; genus Asclepias; species Asclepias syriaca. The sequence continues at coordinate 12,376,511 of CM049929.1, read as the reverse complement.
TAATTGCATTCTAGACCAAGATATATCTAAAATATTCGAAGATAGGTCAATCAACATGTAGGAACAATAGAACATACATCAGAATACTTGTCTATAAAATACTCTTGCATGCTTAATGAAGTCGTGTCTTGTGTAGTAAGGATCACCAACTCATCAAAGATTTTGATGAACGATTGCATAACTAGATAATAAAATGAAAGTTAGGGTAAAGGATAGTTGCTACTAAGCCCTTACCACTTCCCTGGGAGTACGATATTTTCTAATTAAAATTGTAGGTACTTTCCAATAGACTAGCTACATGATAGGTACTCTGCCTTAGGTTCTGATTGATTATGTGACAAACATTGATGCTAAAAGTGACAATTAGTAAGTCTCCGTCATTAATTATTCATAGTCAATTTAGTGTAATAAATCTTGTCTTTAGCATGTCAATTCAGAACACACCAACGTTATTCCATGGAACACTCTCGATAGTAACCCATTGGCACCAGCATATCCACGAGGTCCTTTACTAGTGAATTTTCAAATGTCATCATTCACTCGCTACACTGGATTCTCAGACTCGGATGTGTACCTTCGGTAGTTCACAACCATAATGGTTATGCACAGAGTAGATGATTTTCTTCTTTGTCGATATTTTCCAATGACTTTGGTAGGACAAGCACAAGCATGGTTCGGTAGCTTCCCTACCAGATCCATTTCTTCTTTTAAACAACTTGGAAACAACTTTCTTCGATATTTTGAAGGCTTTCGTGCAAAAAAAAAATTGTTTAGAATTGCTCTAAATCCGACCAAATACTAGCAAATCCTTATCTTGATATTTACAACTATTTAATAAAGAGGTCATGCTCATAAAGGATTGCACCGATTTATTTTATGTTGAGGCATTCCACAATGGTTAATTAAATGGTGAACATTCGGATAAGCTCACCATTTCTAAAACCACAAAATACCCAAGAACTGTAAACCCTAGTTGGAGCATGGATCAAAGCAGAGAAGCTAAAGTCTTCTAGAGAGACAACGCAGGATCATGACGCGATGCGCGACATATCTTTTCGCACACCAAGATATCCACAGGCACCTATCGCACCCTCTCCCATAAATCAACACATTCCTGATTCCAGGCATCGTCCTCCACCCTTTCATCCGGATCAGCGACGACCAACTCACCCCCCAGGTACAACAATTTCCAATACACTCCTTTGACTACCGACAGATCTATCATCTTGCAAAATGTAGAGCCATCACTTATCTTACCGCCAGCGTGACCGATGTTATTCCCACTTGATAGATGCAACCAGGTGCTTTTTGTGCATTTCACAAAGAAGTAGGCCACACAACTGATAATTATTATGCTTTGAAATAAGCTATTGAAAGTGCCATCTAGCAAGGACACATACGGGAATACATCAAATTGAGGCATGCCAATCATCCCACCATAGAAGATACAACCGTTCATGATCCTGGAACTACACTAAGTCATGTCATTAACGTTATCTGATGGGTTTCCGGTTGACGTGCTAAATAGGTGTTATTTTACCCTATGTTGATTATGAATAATTAAGGACTGTGATTGACTCATTGTCACATTTAGTCTCTATGGTGTCACTTAATCAGCCAGAACCTAAGGCAGAGTACCTATCGTGTAGCTAGTCTGTTGGAAAGTATCTACAATTTTATTAAGTTAATTATCGTACTCCCAGGAAGTGGAAACGGCTTAGTAGTAACTAGCCTTTTATCCTAACTCCTATCTTATGATCCAGTTATGCAATCTTCATCAAATACTTTGATGAGAGGGTGATCCGTTCTCCACTAGGTTTAAGTCTAATTAATCCTAGAAGTGTTTTCTAGATAAAGTCCTGATTTTATGTCATACTGTTCCTACATGTTGATTGACCTATCTTCGAATATTTTAGATGCATCTTAGCCTGGATTGCAACTATGTTTTGTGTCTAAAGGCGTACCACATCCGAGGTCTCTAATAAACCGCCCTACCTTAATGACGGCCCTACTCACGGTTCGGGACGAATGCATCCATGAACGGTACCCTATGTCACTTCGGTATCATGTTGCTTGCCCTAGCCGCCGGCATAATCGGACTCAGCTCGGCCCCTACCTAGACTACTTTAACAGGCAGGGTGTTCCACAAGTTATTTTATCTAGCATGGCAGAAACTAATACTAATTGATGCCTGTTAAACTAAATAGGTTATGAAAAGACCGTGGTTAGGAATTGTCTATAACCCTAACTTTAGTTTAAAAGAGCACATTAAACATGCAGACATAATGAATATTTAGCAGGTGGCTATTTCCGGAAAAACATAACAACTTCAACATATATAACAAATATTTATAAGAATCGTAATCTGATATTCAAATTAATATTTAGATAAAACAATTCGTAAACATACAGAACCACGTCTAGGGGACCTACTGTCATAAAGTAATCACCACTCTATGCAGGTCCAGCCGGCGCTGCAGCTCCTGTATGCTCCTGACTGCTCGATCCTACTCTGCTCGGCAGAGCCTTCGGAGAACGCTCCTCAGACCTAGTAGCAATTGCTTTACCTTACATCTCGGGCTTAAGCAAATTGCCCTAATCTAACTAAGAACATGCACCCTATCTCTCTCTTAGGATCTCCTAACGAAATCCCGGTATTCTATGAATACCAAAAACGAACCTATCTATCGAAGCCTAAGATCTGAGACTATTTCTCAGACACTAAGAAAACGAAATACTAAAGAAAGAAAGAAAACTGAAACTGAAACCCGAGTCTCTCAGTGACTTGTGTACTCGAGAATTGTACACTGGAAGTCTCTGAATGACTCAGATCGAGTGGAGAGGGATGATTTCAACTCTTGGAGGCCTGGGGTATTTATAGCAGCTTTATGGAGTGAAAAATTCCAAATATTTCGATGTGGGACAACTTCTAGTGCTTCGGGATGCCCGTCCTGGATTGGGACGCCCGTCCTGGTGGTTTGACTGGGTCGGGATGCCCGTCCCGAATCGTTGACCAAGTCAGCATTTCCAAAAAATTGCATTTTTACCCCAAAATTTGCTGTTTTCGTCTACTTTTCACCTGACACTTCCAAAATCATAAAAACTATGAAATTGAGTAAATAACAATCAATTAAGATCGATTTCCTATCAATTTCATCCTAAATCATACATAAAAGCATGCTAAAAAGGTATATGATTTTCGCGTATCAGATAACCCCACACTTAGCTTTTTGCTTGTCCTCAAGCAAAGTCTACCTGAAGTTAGTGATTCTAAATCATATGTGCAATCACTTAAATTTCTAGTCATGTTTTTATTCCAAATATTATTCAGATAACTCTTAACACCGGTCTGACTGGTTAGGTTGCTATGACAAGGTCTCAAATGTCTCTAGTAGATTGTTAGGATTGAGCAGAAAACAATTTAACAACTAGGTTGAACTCTTCTCTTAGTCATAAGGTCTTCCTGATGTGTAGTGTGTGTACTAGCCCAGACCAGATAGTCAACACAATAAACTCTTGTCTTAACTATTACCAGATAACACTTCGGCCTGTCACTAGACACTGACAACAGATAACTTTCTGAGTTCTGGGCTTTGGTGATCAGATTCTATCATTTAGCATTTATTGATTTCTTTCGTTTATAGATTTTCTAGGGTATTTTGAGTCTGCTTAGAACACGTCAACTTCAACTACCCATGTAGCGAGTCCCACTCCGATGACTCCCAGACCTACACTACCTTAGGGCATCAGGCTTTAAGTTCCCCGAAGGAGTGGTGCTCGAGTAGCGAAGGCCGCTGGCAAACTACCCTATTTGTTTTTTCATCATCATTTTTTTTCTTTTCTTTTCACTTTTAGCTCAGAGTCTCATCTATTCATTCTAATTGTCAATGCATCCTACAACTGGTCTAATTTTATCTAGTTAAGTCTTGAAAAGGTAATTGGCTGAGGTCTCTAACCCAAACTAAGTTGTGCTTAATTATCAGGAATTCCCTACTCCTAATCTATAAGTTCAAAAATAGTCATCAATTATCTCCTACTAACCATAACATTCTACCTACATATCATAGACATAAGCAATTGTTTAACCAAGCATACTGCATTTAGAAGTCTGAAAGACGGAAAAATTTTGAAATTTTTTTGGAAGGGTGTGAAAATACGGGGAAAACAAGCAAAATCATGCAAAAATTTTGCCAACTGCTACAGTGCACCATACACTGCTACCCCACACTTAAGTCTGACACTGTCCTCAGTGTTCATGCATAGCTAAACTACCCCACACTTATTTGCAAACAAGAAGAAATGAAAACAAAACAAAGAACTCTTACCCCACACTTATTTGACTAATTAAGGGTAAGAAGGAAAATATATAAGATAAAACAATAAGGGTAATAGAAATACTAACACAAATAAGACAAAACAAACAAAACATGAAGATAAAAATAAAAGGACAATAAAAGAGGAAGATTTAGATATGTTTTGGCCTGGATTGCAACTATGTTCTGAGTCTAAAGGTGTACCACATCTGAGTCAACTGATAAACTGCCCCATCGCCATTGACGGCCCTACTCACGGTTCGAGCTAAAGGCATCCATGAAAGCCCTATGTCACTTAGGGGATCATGCCGCTGGCCCTAACGCCGGCATAAAAACTCAACTTAGCCTACTTAGACTACTCTAACAAACAGGGTGTTCCGTAGGTTATTTTATCTAATATGGCAGACACCAATACTAATTGATGCATGTTAAACTAAACAGGTTATGAATAGACCGTCGTTAGGAATTGTCTATAACCCTAAATTTAGTTTAAAAGAAACTACATTAGACATGCAGACATAATGAATATTAAGCAGGTGGCCATTTTCGGAAAATCATAAGAACTTCAATATGTATAACAAATACTCATAATATCATAATCCAATAAACATAATTAATTTTTAGACGATCACAATACAAACATATAAAGAGAGGGACATGGGGACTGATGCTATAAAGAAATCACCCTTTACTTAGTCTCACCGATGGAGCAACTGCTTGTATATGTTGTACTGCTCGACCCGACTCTGCTCGACAGAACCTTCGGAGGACGCTTCCTCAGCCTAGTAGCTGGAGTTTACCTTAATACCCAGCTTAAGCCCAGCCTTGTGGACTGACTCTTCGAACGCCTAGAGCCCTCTTAGGATCTCCTAATGAAATCCCGGGTATTCTATGAATACCAGAAACGAACCTATCTATCGTAGCCTAGGATCTGAGACTAATTCTCAAAAACAAAGAAAACGAGTCACTATCTAAGAAAAAATAAACTTCTACTGAACCCAAGTCTCTAAGTGACTTATGTACTCGAGAAAAATGTACACTTGAAGTCACTAAATGACTCAGATCGAGTGGAGAGGAATGATTTCAACTGGGGAAGGCCTGGGGTATTTATAGCAGCTTTTTGGAGTGAAGTTTTCCAAGAATTTCGATGTGGGACTTGGACCAGGCATCCGGGATGCCCGTCCTGGAATGGGACGCCCTTCCCAGCATGTTGACCATGTCAGGACGGTCGTCTCGAGTCCTGGACGGCCGTCCTGGCCTGTTGACAAGGTCAGGATGCCCATCCTGATTTGGGACGCCCTCCCCGACTTCCGAACTTCTGAAAAGTGCATTTTTGCCCCGAAATTTGCCATTTTCTTCTACTTTTCACCTGACACTTCCAAAATCATAAAAACTGTGAAATTAGGTTAATAAAAACAATTAAGACCACTTTGCCCTCAATTTCACCCTAAATTATGCCTAAAAACATGCTAAAAATGTGATATGAATTATGCATATAAGATAACCCCACACTCAGCTTTTTGCTTGTGCTCAAGCAAAGTCTACCTGAAGTTAGTGATTCTAAATCATATGTGCAGTCACTTAAATTTCCTTGTCATGTTTTTATTCCAAAAATTATTCAGATAATTCATAACACAGGTCTGACTGGTTAGGTTGCTATGACAAGGTCTCAAATGTCTCTAGTAGATTGTTATAATCAAGCAGGTTTAACAACTTAACAACTAGGTTGAACTTTTCTCTCAGTCACAAGGTCTTCCTGATGTGTAGTGTGTGTACTAGTCTAGACCAGATCGTCAACACAATATACTCTCGTCTTAACTACTACCAGATAACACTTCGACCCGTCGCTAGACATTGATGCGATTCCGGTTGACGTACTAAATAGGTGTTATTTTACCCTATGTCGATTATGATTAATTAAGGACTGTGATTGACTAATTGTCACGTTTAGTCTTATGGTGTCACTTAATCAGCCAGAATCTAAGGCAGAGTACCTATCGTGTAGCTAGTCTATTGGAAAGTATCTACGATTTTACTAAGTTAATTATCGTACTCCCAGGGAAGTGGCAACGGCTTAGTAGTAACTAGCCTCTTATCCTAACTCTTATCTTATGATCCAGTTATGCAATCTTCATCAAATACTTTGATGAGAGGGTGATCCATTCTCCACTAGGTTCAAGTCTAATTAACCCTAGAAGTGTTTTAAAGATAAGTTCTGATTCTATGTTATACTGTTCCTATATGTTGATTGACCTATATTCGAGTGTTTTAGATATATCTTAGCCTGGAATGCAACTATGTTCTGTGTCTAAAGGTGTACCACATCTGAGTCTCTATGCTACCGCCCCCTATCATTAAGGTAAACGGCCCTACTCACGGTACGAACAAAGACAGTTATGAAAGCCCTATGTCACTTTCGGGGATCACTCTGAAGGCTCGTAATCGCTGGCATAACGCTCTACTCAGCCTACCTAGACTACTCTAACAAGCCAGGTGTTCAGCATGTTATTTTATCTAGTATGGCAGACACCAATACTAATTGATGCCTGTTAAACTAAACAGGTTATGAATAGACCGTGGTTAGGAATTGTCTATAACCCTATTTTAGTTTAAAAGAAACTACATTAGACATGCAGACATAATGATTATTTAGCAGGTGGCTATTTCCGGAAAAACATAATAAACTTCAACATACAAAACAACTATTCATAAAATCATAATCTGATATTCATAATTGATGTTTAGGACAAAGCAATAAAACATATAAGAGAGGGGTATGGGGACTGATGCCATAAAGAAATCACCCTTTACTTAGTCTCGCCTACAGAGCGTACTGCTGTATACGTCGTATTGCCCGCCCTGACTCTGCTCGCCAGAACCTTCGGAGGACGCTTCCTCAGCCTAGTAGCTAGACTTTACCTTACGTCCTGGGCTTAAGCCTAGCCCTGTGGACTGACTCTTCGAACGCCTAGAGCTCTCTTAGGGTCTCCTAACGAAACCCCGGGTATTCTATGAATACCGGAAACGAACCTATCTATAGAAACCTAAGATCTGAGACTATTTCTCAGAAACTAAAACAAAAACTAATAAGAAAAAACTGAGATCCGAGTCTCTGAGTGAGTTGTGTACTGGAAAACTGTACACTGGAAACCACTTAATGACTCAGATCGAGTGGAGAGGGATGAATTCAACTGCTGGAGGCCTGGGGTATTTATAGCAGCTTCCCGGAGTGAAAAATTCTGAAAAATTCGATGTGGGACAGCTTCTGGCGGCTCGGGACGCCCGTCCTGATTCGTTGACCAGGTTCGGGACGCCCGTCCCGGTTCAGGACGCCCGTCCTGGCGGTTTGACCGGGTCGGGACGCCCGTCCCGGACCTTTGACCGGGTCAACATTTCCAAAAATTGCGTTTTTGCCCCAGAATTTGCTGTTTTCGTCTACTTTTCACCTGACACTTCCAAAATCATAAAAACCGTGAAATCAAGTAAATAGTAAACAATTAATGTCAATTTACTCTCAATTTCACATTAAAACATATATAAAAACATGCTAAAAATGTGATACGATTTTCGCGTATCAGATAACCCCACACTTAGCTTTTTGCTTGTCCTCAAGCAAAGTCTACATGGAGTTAGTGATTTTAAACCGTAGTGCAGTCACTTAAATTCCTAATCATGTTTTTATTCCAAAAATTCTTCAGACAATTCTTAACACAGGTCTGATTGGTTAGGTTGCTATGACAAGGTCTCAATGTCTCTAGTAGTTTGTTATGATCAGGCAGAAAACAAATCAACAACTAGGTTGGACTTTTTTCTTAGTCACAGGGTCTTCCTGATGTGTAGTGTGTGTACTAGTCTAGACCAGATAGTCAACACAATGAACTCTTATCTTAACTGCTACCAGATAATACTTCGACCTATCGCTAGACATACTGACAACAGATAACTTTCTGAGTTCTGAGCTTTGGTGATCAGATTTTTAATGTTTTAGCACTTAGTTATTTTCTTTATAGATTCAGGGTATTTCGAGTTTGCTTAGAACACGTCAACTTCAACTACCCATGTAGCGAGTCCCACTCCGATGACTCCCAGATCTACACGACCTTAGGGCATCAGGCTTTAAGTTCCCCGAAGGAGTGGTGCTCGAGTAGCGAAGGCCGCTGGCAAACTACCCTATTGTAATTAACTTCCTTAAGTTCTTTTCACTTTTAGCTCAGAGTCTCATCTAGTCATTCTAACTGCCAATATATCCACAACTGGTCTAATTTTATCTAGTTAAGTCTCGAATAGGCAATTGGTTGAGGTCTCTAATCCAGACAAGGTTGTGCTCAGTTATCAGGAATTCCCTATTCCTAATCAATTAGTCCAAGATAGCTATCACTATCTCCTACTAACCATAACATACTACCTACATATCATAGACATAAGCAATTTGTTTAACCAAGCATACTGCATTTAGAAGTCTGAAAGACGGAAAAATTTTGAAAATTTTTGGAAGGGTGTGAAAATACAGGGAAAACAAGCAAAAGCATGCGAAAAACATTTTTCAAACTGCTTCAAACTGCTACAGTGCACCGTGCACTGCTACCCCACACTTAAGTTTGGCACTGTCCTCAGTGTTCATGCATAGCTAATTACCCCACACTTATTTGAAGACAAGAAATAAAACATAAAAAAAACAAGAAACAAAATAATGCTACAATTCTGTATGTCATATAAATCAATTTTGTACAAAGATTCATAGTCATACAGCCCAGACATACACAAAGAACAAGATAAACAAAAGACAAAAAAAAGAAAGAAAAGAAGGGGAGAGAGACTAAGAACCCGGCGGGTCGCCATCCAGTGGACCGAGGTCTGTTAAGTCAAACTCGAAGTTCTCCGCTACTCGGGCAGTCTGCTGATGTATCTCCTCAATCCTACTGGTGATCATGGCGATCCTGTCATCCATCACCGCCAGTCGTCTGTCAATCCTGTCATCCATCATTGCCAGCCGTCTGTCGATCCGGTCCATGTCTCGACTGTATCGTGCCGATAGTTCTGCCAATCCGTGCGACATGTGTCGTTCGAAGGCAGTACGTGGCACGAACGTCTCGGATGGATGGATATGCGGTGGAGCTGCTTCTGATGCCGAAGCCTGTCCTGGCTGCTCTGTGTGGATGGTGTAGCGGCCGCTCGCATCCCGGACAACCATTCCCATGTTCCGTAGGATGGTAACGTCTGTGGGAATAGTGGTTGGGGCGACCAGAGTAAGCTCCGAGCCCTCTATGTCCAACTCCAGGTAGCGGGCTATCCTGGTGATGAATGGCCCGAGCCCCAGACACTGTTTCCGAGTGTCCGTAGCAAAACCCCGCATGATGACTGTGATAAGTCGAGCCATCTCTACTGTATCCCATATGCATGTTGGCCAAGAGGAATGTCTCCATCTGGGTGACATTCCCGGGGGCCGTCCGTCGTCCTGACAAAGTGTGTGCAATAATGGCATGTAAGTAGCGAAGAGCAGGATAGATACCTGTGGCTTTCGCAAAGCCATGCTGGTAGGGAACACCCGTCATACAGATCTGAGCCCAAGCAGTGGAGACATCTGCAGAAGTGAAGTCCCGAACTGCTGTGGTGTAGGCGGGCGTATCCAGTTCCTCTCTCTGCCAGATACCCAAAGCGATGCCGAACTCGGCCATGCTCATAGACCGATCTATTCCGCCTAAGCGGAATGTGATCTGCTCCTGATGGCATGCAAAGGATGCATAGAACTCACATACCAGCTCCAGGTACGTGGGCTCTGTGACGATGAATACTCGACTGTAGGGTAGTACATCGAGTATGCGTCTGACCTCAGCCTCTACTCCCAGTGTCTGTACTGCTGCCCAATCCAGCGTTCTGCCCGTCAGAATCGTGCGTCCGATGTACCCAGTGCATCTCTCCTGATATGCTGTGCTGGAGGGAAACAGCATAAAAGGATGTGTCACTGAGGTAACTGTCATAGTGGATGGGGTACGAGCACGTTTGGCAGCCATTTGGTTTGAAAGTGTTTGAGAGACTTTTGGGGAGTTTAGGTAGGAAGGAAGGTTCGAATTCGAATTCTGGAGGTGAATTTGATTTCAAAAGGGTGAAATTAGGCTAGGGAGAGATTTCGAAATTTTTGGCGGGAAATTCGAATTTTGGAGGGAAATTCGAATTTGGAAGGAAATTTAAAATTTAAATTTTGGAGGGAAATTTGAAATTTTAAATTTGAAAAGTTTGCCAAAGGTGAAGAGAGAGAGTTATTTGAGAGAGTTGGATTTTTGGAAGTGAATTTTGAAGGAAAAATGAAAAAAAATTGAGATTTTATAGAAGGGGAGGCCTTCGGGACGCCCGTCCCGGTTTGCCTCGGGACGCGTGCCAATTCCGAAAAAAAAAAATTTTTCTTAATTCCTGCAAATCTCAGTATACCAAAAATAATCATAATTTTTAACAAGGCTTCCTGTTTATCCAATGAAATTCAGAAGTTGTTAAAAAAAACTCTATGCAAAAATTCCTCAGTCTCACTTTTTCGAAAATCATACTACCCTAATTTTATTCTTATTTAAATTCAGCAAGAAAAACAAAAATTTGAATTTATACAATTTAGTTAATGAAAAATAAACTGTAATTGCAAAATTTTCGTTTTTCATAGAAATAAAATGTCTGAAGACAATTGTTGAAAATAAAGGACCCTTAAAAATAATGTTTGAAAAATAGAAAAATATGGGTCAATTATTCAAGTTTCAGTTCAAACTTATTATTTGCTGAAAATAAAAGTAAAAGAATCTTCCCTTTTTAACGAATCCTGTCTCTGATCTCCTGTAGTTCTGTCCGAATGCTTCGCATTTCTATGCGTATTGTTCGCATCTCATCCCTCTGCCTGTTTTGCTCACTGCGTAGATCAGCTATCTCTCGGAGTAGTTGTGCACCTTGGTTCTCCTGGAGATTGACCGTGGCTCTGAGTCGGTCTACGTTAGTTGTGATGTTCAGACACAGTCTGCTGGCAATCCCTTGGTCCATCTCATAGACCCTTTGAGTTAGTGTGTCTATCTGCACGGACAACAGTGAATAATAACCGTTAGTACTCCCCGCAGATGAAGGGGTGCGCTCGTGAGGTGTTGGGGTGTATGCAGGAGAGGTCGGTGAATTCTGGGTTTGATCAGTAGGGGGTGGATTTAGAGGAACTCTCTGGGTAGGAGGGTGAATTGGAGATCTCTGGGGTACTTCTCTAGGAGGGAAGGTATCCTCAGAAGGGTCTTCTTCCGTGGGACTATGCTCACGGGTGTTCAGGAATCGTCTCACTAGTTCACTGGCATCAGGGCTCGAGTGTACTTCTACTGGTTGTGAAGGAAGAGTCCCTCGTGGTACTTCTGGTGCGGGTCTAGAGGGGCCTTCTGGTTTCGTCTTCTTTGGTCCTGGAGTGTCAGGGTTTTCTGTTTTCTTTGCCTGGTTAGTAGCTGCTCTTGTTCTCTTCATCTCTGAGTGCAAAGTCTGGTTAGAAATAACAAATAACAAACATAGGAAAGTGAAGACGAGAAAAATATTTTTATGGATTTTAAAATTTATTTAGAAAGCAGGTAAATTTCCTCAATATGGTTCTAGAATAATTTTCTAAAATTTGATTATCCTAAGTCTCTTAATTCCAGATATTATCTAAAATTAATTAGTTATGATAATCCTATATTCAGGAAAGTGATTGTCTAACTGGTATAAATAAGTGTTAATCAAAAGTCTAGGTTACTACCGTTACCTATCATAAGTCTCTAGAATTGTGGCCAATAATCCTAAATTCATTATGATATTTCCCCGGCAACGGCGCCAAAAATCTGATGCGATTCCGGTTGACGTACTAAATAGGTGTTATTTTACCCTATGTCGATTATGATTAATTAAGGACTGTGATTGACTAATTGTCACGTTTAGTCTTATGGTGTCACTTAATCAGCCAGAATCTAAGCAGAGTACTATCGTGTAGCTAGTCTATTGGAAAGTATCTACGATTTTACTAAGTTAATTATCGTACTCCCGAGGAAGTGGCAACGGCTTAGTAGTAACTAGCCTCTTATCCTAACTCTTATCTTATGATCCGTTATGCAATCTTCATCAAATACTTTGATGAGAGGGTGATCCATTCTCCACTAGGTTCAAGTCTAATTAACCCTAGAAGTGTTTTAAAGATAAGTTCTGATTCTATGTTATACTGTTCCTATATGTTGATTGACCTATATTCGAGTGTTTTAGATATATCTTAGCCTGGAATGCAACTATGTTCTGTGTCTAAAGGTGTACCACATCTGAGTCTCTATGCTACAGCCCCCTAACATTAAGGTAAACAGCCCTACTCACGATTCGAACAAAGACAGTTATGAAAGCCCTATGTCACTTTCGGGGATCACTCTGAAGGCTCGTAATCGCTGGCATAACGCTCTACTCAGCCTACCTAGACTACTCTAACAAGCCAGGTGTCAGCATGTTATTTTATCTAGTATGGCAGACAAATACTAATTGATGCCTGTTAAACTAAACAGGTTATGAATAGACCATGGTTAGGAATTGTCTATAACCCTAGTTTTAGTTTAAAAGAAACTACATTAGACATGCAGGCATAATGATTATTAGCAGGTGGCTTTCCGGAAAAACATAATACTTCAACATACAAAACAACTATTCATAAAATCAAATCTGATATTCATAATTGATTTAGGACAAAGCAATAAAACATATAAGAGAGGGGTATGGGGACTGATGCCATAAAGAAATCACCCTTTACTTAGTCTCGCCTAGAGCGTACTGCTGTATACGTCGTATTGCCCGCCCTGACTCTGCTCGCCAGAACCTTCGGAGGACGCTTTCTAGTAGTAGCTAGACTTTACCTTACGCCCTGGGCTTAAGCCTGCCTCCCTGTGGACTGACTCTTCGACGCCTAGAGCTCTCTTAGGTCTCCAACGAAAACCCCGGGTATTCTATGAATACCGGAAACGAACCTATCTATAGAAACCTAAGATCTGAGACTATTTCTCAGAAACTAAAACAAAACACTAATAAGAAAGAAAACTGAGATCTGAGTCTCTGAGTGAGTTGTGTACTGGAAAACTGTACACTGGAAACCACTTAATGACTCAGATCGAGTGGAGAGGGATGAATTCAACTGCTGGAGGTCTGGGGTATTTATAGCAGCTTCCCGGAGTGAAAATTCTGAAAAATTCGATGTGGGACAGCTTCTGGCGGCTCGGGACGCCCGTCCCAGTTCGGGACGCCCGTCCTGATTCGTTGACCAGGTTCGGGACGCCCGTCCCGGTTCAGGACGCCCGTCCTGGCGGTTTGACCGGGTCGGGACGCCCGTCCCGGACCTTTGACCGGGTCAACATTTCCAAAAATTGCGTCTTTGCCCCAGAATTTGCTGTTTTCGTCTACTTTTCACCTGACACTTCCAAAATCATAAAAATCGTGAAATCAAGTAAATAGTAAACAATTAACGTCAATTTACTCTCAATTTCACATTAAAACATATATAAAAACATGCTAAAAATGTGATACGATTTTCGCGTATCAGATATACTAACAACAGACAACTTTATGAGTTATGAGCCTTGGTGATCTGATTTTTAATTACTTAGCGTTTATTGATTCTTTCCTTTTATAGATTTTTCAGGGTATTTTGAGTCTGCTTTAACACGTCAACTTTAACTACCCATGTAACGAGTCCCACTCCGATGACTCCTAGACCTACACGACCTTAGGGCATCAGGCTTTAAGTTCCCCTAAGGAGTGGTGCTCGAGTAGCGAAGGCCGCTAGCAAACTACCGTTATTTAATTAACTCCCTTTTGCATTTTTTTCTTTTCACTTTCAGCTCAGAGTCTCATCTAGTCTTTCTAATTGTCAATACATCTGATACGTGAAAATCGTATCACCTTTTTAGCATGTTTTTATGTATGAATTTGGGTGAAATCGAGGGTAATTTGATCTTGATTGTTCATTATTCACTTAATTTCACAGTTTTTATGATTTTGGAAGTGTCAGGTGAAAAGTAGACAAAAACAGCAAATTTTGGAGCAAAAACGCAAATTTTGGAGCAAAAACGCAATTTTTGGAAATGTTGACTTGGTCAAAGGTTCAGGACGGGCGTCCTGAACCCGGGACGGGCATCCCGACCTGGTCAACTGATCAGGACGGGCGTCCCGAGCCACCAGAAGCTGTCCCACATCGAATTTTTCAGAAATTTTCACTCCAGGAAGCTGCTATAAATACCCCAGGCCTCCAGCAGTTGAATTCATTCCTCTCCACTCGATCTGAGTCATTTAGTGGTATCCAGTGTACAATTCTCTAGTACACAACTCACTCAGAGACTCGGATCTCAGTTTTCTTTCTTATTAGTGTTTTGTTTTAGTTTCTGAGAAATAGTCTCAGATCTTAGGTTTCTATAGATAGGTTCGTTTCTGGTATTCATAGAATACTCGGGATTTTGTTAGGAGATCCTAAGAGGGCTCTAGGCGTTCGAAGAGTCAGTCCACAGGGCTGGGCTTAAGCTGGGTATTAAGGTAAATCCCAGTTACTAGGCTGAGGAAGCGTCCTCCGAAGGTTCTAGTGAGCAGAGTCAGGGCGAGCAATACGACATATACAGCAGTACGCTCTGTCGGCGAGACTAAGTAAAGGGTGATTTCTTTATGGCATCAGTCCCCATACCCCTCTCTTATATGTTGTTATTGTTTTGTCCTAAATACTTATTATGAGTATCAGATTATGATTTTTATGAATAGTTGTTTCATATGTTGACGTTATTATGTTTTTCCGGAAATAGCCACCTGCTAAATATTCACTATGTCTGCATGTTTAATGTGCTCTTTTAAACTAAAGTTAGGGTTATAGACAATTCCTAACCACGGTCTAATCATAACCTGTTTAGTTTAACAGGCATCAATTAGTATTGGTGTCTGCCATGCTAGATAAAATAACATGTTGAACACCCTGCCTGTTAAAGTAGTCTAGGTAGGGGCCGAGCTGAGTCCGATTATGCCGGCGGCTAGGGCAAGCGGTATGATCCCCGAAGTGACATAGGGCTTTCATGGATGCCTTCGTCCCGAACCGTGAGTAGGGCCGTCATTAAGGTAGGGCGGTTTATTAGAGACCTCGGATGTGGTACGCCTTTAGACACAGAACATAGTTGCAATCCAGGCTAAGATGCATCTAAAATATTCGAATTTAGGTCATTCAACATATAGGAACAGTATAACATAGAATCAGGACTCATCTATAAAACACTTCTAGGATTAATTAGACTGAAACCTAGTGGAGAATGAATCACCCTCTCATCAAAGTATTTGATGAAGATTGCATAACTGGATCATAAGATAGGAGTTAGGATAAAAGGCTAGTTACTACTAAGCCGTTGCCACTTCCCTGGGAGTACGATAGTTAAACTTAATAAAATCGTAGATACTTTCCAACAGACTAGCTACACGATAGGTACTCTGCCTTAGGTTCTGGCTGATTAAGTGACACCATAGAGACTAAATGTGACAATTAGTCAATCATAGTCCTTAATTATTCATAATCAACATAGGGTAAAATAATACCTATTTAGCACATTGGTCGGAAACCCATCAGATTTTTGGCGCCGTTGCCGGGGAAATATCATAATGAATTTAGGATTAAAGGCCACAATTCTAGAGACTTATGATAGGTAACGGTAGTAACCTAGACCTTAGACCTACACTTAACTTATACTAGTTAGACAATCAATTTCCAAAATATAGGGTTATCATAACTAATTAATTTTAGATAATATCTGAAATTAAGACACTTAGGATAATCAAATTTTAGAAAATTATTCTAAAACCATATTAAGGAAATTTACATGCTTTCTAAATTAAACATAAAAAGGAAAAAATGTTAAAAATTAAAAATCCCAAAAAGAATGTATCTTTCTTGCTCAACGGTGAGTTGTTCCTTTGCCCTATCTCTTGTTTTTTAGTTGTTTTCTTAGTTGCTCTTTTTCGTGTTTTTCTTCCTTTATTTAATTTCGAAGAAATAAAAATGGAAATGAGGATAAAATATATTTTCTTCTGAGTTGTAAAATGTTGGCTTAGATTTTTATCTGGAAGAAACTCTATTTTAGAATTTTCTTAGAGTCATGCCGGCCTTATTAGGATGAGTTATGAAATAGTTTTTCCTTAATAGCCAGACCTTTGAATGTTCTATTGGAAAAAGGATGTTCCTTTTGTTTTGCTGATGATTGCATGAGAATTTTTAAAACCAAAAGGAATTATTGCACCCATTATGACATCACCTGATTGAAATCTGCTTTTTGAATGAATATGTGATGTAGTAAGAATTGTTTTAGACAGAAACATGATAAGAAAGTTCATGTATGATAAATCCTAATCTTATCTAGTCTTGTCTAAAAACAATAGGTGACACTGATCACTCCAAGATATCTGTGTTCAATAAAACTAATGTTGAACCATCCTTGATTAAGTTAAGTTTTATTGTTACTTGAACTTGATATAGAATAAAGGGATAAGAAAAAAGGGTTGAAAATCTAGAAAGCAAACCATTGGTCTAGATTAGAAAACCCCGAGTTAGAGGCTAGTGTAATACTGATAAATTTCTGGATGAAAACTTGTTTGCATTGTTTGCTATGTATAATAATTCTCATCTGTGGTTTATTGCAAATTATCTAGTCACTGAATAAGTTCCAAGTGATATGACTTATCAGCAAAAGAAGAAATTCTTTACTGATTTGAAATATTACTACTGGGCAGTTTCTCTTCTATTTCAAATTTTTGCAGATCAGTTGATCAGAAGATGTGTCTCAGAAGACGAAGGCCACAAGAGTTTGGAGCATTGCCCTAAAGAATCTACGGGAAACCAATTGACTACTATCAACACTATCCGGAAAGTGTTGAAAGCAGGATCTTGTTGACCCACCATAGTCAAGGACTTTTGTATCTCTGATACAGTCCTGTGATGCTTGCCAAATAACAGGTAACACATCTTCCAGAGATCATCTACCCCAGCGACGTACACAGAATGTTGCAACCGTTGATATCAGGGGTATTTCGAATCCTTTTCTCTTTCTTCCTTTGAACATAATTACATCATAGTAGTCGTGGAATACTTTTCGAAAATAGCCTGAACCACAGGCATTACCTACTAATGATGTTAAAGTCATGTGCAGATTCTAGTTGTTTTCCAGATTCAGAGTGCCAATGTTTTAGGAAGAAATGTTCAGCCTGTGTATCAAATCTGTGAAGTCTGCTAAGTACCACACTTTAGCAGGGATTGCTATGGGAATGACTGACCATTCCAAAAGAGGTAGGAGTAGGTTATTGCAGAATACTGCTCCAATGGGAAATGCATACAATCCCAGCTAGAGGAATCATACGGGATTTAGCTGAGGAATAATTCGGAAGCTGGAAACTTTCAGAAGACACCACCACAACAAAACCCAGACTCGCAGAATCAATAGATGAGATACTGGCAACAATTAAAGCCAGACCAGTGCAAGCAAGTGATCTACCAAGAGGTAACGAAGGGTCGAAGGATATAGAGGAATTTGGCGTTGTATCAGGAGCATAGCAATGGAGGAGCTTGCATTCCCTGCATACCAATCAGCTGTGAGAAACTTCCCCGAGGAAGTCTCAAATACTTGGGCCCAGATCTACACAACTGGAGCCCCCTACCACCACAGCTTCGCCAAAACTTCATGTATCTTTTCTTCCATTCGAGACTTGCATGCAATACCTTTACTAACATTGGCAAGATGGCACACAAATCCCAAGAAGTCTCATTCCTAGACACGTTCCCCCTGGACACGTTGCTATGATTATGAGAAATCTTACAAATGATTCGAGGAAACAGTCCTTGGGGATTGAGCCATTCCTCAAATGGATATGCCACTACCTGGAGCTCGACAATGAAGGATCGGAGCTGATGTCATCCGTTCCAATATCTAGAGCTTGCAGAGTCAAGAACACCTCAGCAATAGCACATGGCTAAGGTGAAGAGCCAATTGACAGATCAGAGAAAACCCTTCTGCTCGCGACATGAAGGGAGTTTTTCTAATCCTCATGATCCTTTACTTTTGTTTTCTTTGTTTTGTGTTCTGTTTTGCTATTTCTATTATCCTTCTTGTTTTATTTTCTCTCTTACACTGAATTAGTCAAATAAGTGTGGGGTAAGAGTTCTTTGTTTTATTTTCATTTCTTCTTGTTTGCAAATAAGTGTGGGGTAGCAGTGCACGGTGCACTGTAGCAGTTGGCAAAAGTTTTGCATGATTTTGCTTGTTTTGGCAAAAGTTGCGCATGATTTTGCTTGTTTTCACCGTATTTTCACACCCTTCCAAAATGTTTTCAAAATTTTTCCGTCTTTCAGACTTCTAAATGCAGTATGCTTGGTTAAACAATTGCTCATGTCTATGATATGTAGGTAGAATGTTATGGTTAGTAGGAGATAATTGATAACTATTGCTGAACCCATTGATTAGAAGTAGGGAATTCCTGATAATTGAGCACAACTTAGTCTGGATTAGAGACCTCAACCAATTACCTTTTCAAAACTTAACTAGATAAAATTAGACCAGGTGCAGGATGCATTGACAATTGGAATGACTAGATGAGACTCTGAGCCAAAAGTGAAAAAGAAAAAAAATGAGTTAATTAAATTAGGGTAGTTTGCCAGCGGCCTTCTCTACTCGAGCACCACTCCTTCGGGGAACTTAAAGCCTGATGCCCTTAAGTCGTGTAGATCTAGGAGTCATCGGAGTGGGACTCGCTACATGGGTAGTTGAAGTTGACGTGTTCTAAGCAGACTCAAAATACCCTAGAAAATCTATAAACGAAAGAAATCAATAAATGCTAAATGATAGAATCTGATCACCAAAGCTCAGAACTCAGAAAGTTATCTGTTGTCAGTATGTCTAGCGATAGGTCGAAGTGTTATCTGGTAATAGTTAAGACAAGAGTTTATTGTGTTGACTATCTGGTCTGGACAAGTACACACACTACACATCAGGAAGACCTTATGACTAAGAGAAGAGTTCAACCTAGTTGTTAAATTGTTTTCTGCTCAATCCTAACAATCTACTAGAGACATTTGAGACCTTGTCATAGCAACCTAACCAGTCAGACCTTGTCAGACCTTGGAATAAAAACATGACTAGGAATTTAAGTAACTTCAGGTAGACTTTGCTTGAGGACAAGCAAAAAGCTAAGTGTGGGGTTATCTGATACGCGAAAATCGTATCACCTTTTTAGCATGTTTTTATGTATGAATTTGGGTGAAATCGAGGGTAATTTGATCTTGATTGTTCATTATTCACTTAATTTCACAGTTTTTATGATTTTGGAAGTGTCAGGTGAAAAGTAGACGAAAACAGCAAATTTTGGAGCAAAAACACAATTTTTGGAAATGTTGACTCGGTCAAAGGTTCAGGACGGGCGTCCCGACCTGGTCAACTGATCAGGGCGGGCATCCCGAGCCACCAGAAGCTGTCCCACATCGAATTTTTCAGAAATTTTCACTCCAGGAAGCTGCTATAAATACCCTAGGCCTCCAGCAGTTGAATTCATTCCTCTCCACTCGATCTGAGTCATTTAGTGGTGTCCAGTGTACAATTCTCTAGTACACAACTCACTCAGAGACTCGGATCTCAGTTTTCTTTCTTATTAGTGTTTTGTTTTAGTTTTTGAGAAATAGTCTCAGATCTTAGGTTTCTATAGATAGGTTCGTTTATGGTATTCATAGAATACCCGGGATTTTGTTAGGAGATCCTAAGAGGGCTCTAGGCGTTCGAAGAGTCAGTCCACAGGGCTGGGCTTAAGCTGGGTATTAAGATAAAGCCCAGTTACTAGGCTGAGGAAGCGTCCTCCGAAGGTTCTGGTGAGCAGAGTCAGGGCGAGCAATACGACATATACAGCAGTACGCTCTATCGGCGAGACTAAGTAAAGGGTGATTTCTTTATGGCATCAGTCCCCATACCCCTCTCTTATATGTTGTTATTGTTTTGTCCTAAATACTTATTATGAGTATCAGATTACGATTTTTATGAATAGTTGTTTCATATGTTGACGTTATTATGTTTTTCCGGAAATAGCCACCTGCTAAATATTCACTATGTCTGCATGTTTAATGTGCTCTTTTAAACTAAAGTTAGGGTTATAGACAATTCCTAACCACGGTCTAATCATAACCTGTTTAGTTTAACAGGCATCAATTAGTATTGGTGTCTGCCATGCTAGATAAAATAACATGTTGAACACCCTGCCTGTTAAAGTAGTCTAGGTAGGGGCCGAGCTGAGTCCGATTATGCCGACGGCTAGGGCAAGCGGTATGATCCCCGAAGTGACATAGGGCTTTCATGGATGCCTTCGTCCCGAACCGTGAGTAGGGCCGTCATTAAGGTAGGGCGGTTTATTAGAGACCTCGGATGTGGTACGCCTTTAGACACAGAAAATAGTTGCAATCCAGGCTAAGATGCATCTAAAATATTCGAATTTTGGTCATTCAACATATAGGAACAGTATAACATAGAATCAAGACTCATCTATAAAACACTTCTAGGATTAATTAGACTGAAACCTAGTGGAGAATGAATCACCCTCTCATCAAAGTATTTGATGAAGATTGCATAACTGGATCATAAGATAGGAGTTAGGATAAAAGGCTAGTTACTACTAAGCCGTTGCCACTTCCCTGGGAGTACGATAGTTAAACTTAATAAAATCGTAGATACTTTCCAACAGACTAGCTACACGATAGGTACTCTGCCTTAGGTTCTGGCTGATTAAGTGACACCATAGAGACTAAATGTGACAATTAGTCAATCACAGTCCTTAATTATTCATAATCAACATAGGGTAAAATAATACCTATTTAGCACATCGGTCGGAAACCCATCAACATCCTCAACTGATCTAATCTTATCAAGTTAAGTTTTGAAAAGGTAATTGGCTGAGGTCTCTAATCCAGACTAAGTTGTGCTCAATTATCAGGAAGTCCCTATTCCTAATCAATAAGTTCAAAATAGTCATCACATTATCTCCTACTAATCATAACTTCTACACACATATCATAGACATCAGCAATATTTTACCAATCATACTGCATTTTGATGTCTGAAGGAATGAAAAATTTTGAAAAATTTTGGAAGGGTGTGAAAATACGGGGAAAACATGCAAAATCATGCAAAAAATTTCTCAAACTACTACAGTGCACCGTGCACTGCTACCCCACACTTAAGTCTGACACTGTCCTCAGTGTTCATGCATATCTAAATTACCCCACACTTATTCGAAAACAAGAAGAAATAAAATATAAAATTCTTACCCCACACTTATTCGACTAACTACGGGTAAGAAGGAAAATAGAGCAATGAAAGAAATAACAAATAACAAAACATGAAATAAAATGAAAGAGATACTCCCTTATTCTGCGAAGTCAACAGTCTGCTCGGACAAGTCAAAAGGCTCTCTGTAAATTTTTAAGCGTTGTCCGTTCACTTTTTGAATAATGTCGTCAGAATCCATGATGTCACATGCTCCGAAAGGTGATACTTCCGTGATTGTGAACGGGCCTAACCAACAGCTACGCAGCTTTCCTAAGAAAAATTTGAAACGTGAGTTGTACAACAATACCTTATCTCTTGGTTCAAAATTCTTCTGGGCTCTGAGTCGCCTGTCATGTCGGAGTTTACTTGTCATCTTGAACTGATGTGAGTTTTCATAGGCTTTGAGCCTCCACTCATCCAATTCGTTGAGTTGTAGAATCCGGTGTTCCTTAGTTAAGTTATCGTCGAGATTGCATTTTTGCACTGCCCAGTAAGCTCTGTGTTCAAGTTCAACCGGAAGGTGGCATGCTTTTCCATAGACTAGTCGATAAGGTGAGAACCCCGTAGTGGTCTTGTATGCTGTACGGAAGGCCCATAATGCATCATCCAACTTTATGGCCCAATCCTTACGGTTAACACCTGTTGCGTTGTGTGCGTGTGTCACAATTTGAGAAGATAAGAAGATAGAATAATTCAACGCAATCTTAACAAGTGTGTGTGTCACAATTTGAGAAGATAAGAAGATAGAATAATTCAACGCAATCTTAACAAGTGCAAGTATACACCGGTCAACAAGTAATATATGTACCTAAGTACAAGATTATCGATCCCACAGGGACTATGTGTGCCAATTACAAATGCAAATATGATTGTACAAATGGTTAAAAGAATGAAAGAATAAGGAATAATGAATCATCAAAGAATAAAAGAATGATAAATGATGTATAGAGATTGGTCTAATGCTACGGCATTCCTACTCCGAACTACACCAACAGTTAAAAGTTAGCCTACTGGAAATCACCACAAGAGTACTGCAGGTAATACAATGTGCGGCATTCACGCCAAAAATGTAAGTGCAAGCCAAAAATGAATCTAAGTATACAAAGCATACTCTCAGTTCCATATCAATGCTACAGCATGTCTGGTTTCACCCAGACTACTTGATCTACTAGTCTAGATCCCCGATAACATACCTTGGACCTAGTGCAACGCTAGGCAATGAATGTATAGCTGTTCACGCAGTTCTCAAATCCACTGCTATATGATTACCGCTGTTCACGCAGTTCTCAAATATAGCACCACATAATTCTAATGTAATTACATGAATAAACCAAGCATTGCCCCATACGAGTATTAAACATAAAAACAGAAAGTAATGTTGCAGCATACTTTTCATCATAGTCAAAACAGTGTATTCAACATGCTCACACTTAACTACACCACAACATCTTCAGGTTAAAAATATATATTATGCTGAAACGAATCATGGAAAACAAGGAACAACGTAATGGGAAAAACAGCCCCTAGGTCCATAGTGACAAACCAATCAACGGAGTCAAGCCTAAGACGGAAAACATATTACTCCCCAAAACATTTTTAATCAACCCTTGAACCACGAATCATGAAGGACAAAGACTAAAGTAATAGGAAAAGATAGTCCCTAGATCCATAGTGACACCAATCAACGAAGTCAACCCTAAGACGGAAAACATATCACTTCCCAAAACATATTTAATTAATCCTTGAACACATGTAAACATTCTCATATTACAAAGAACATTTAGTTACAAAAAATAGTAGCAAATTAAGGAAATGGAGAGAGGATTACTCTGGCCGGAAATCACCCTACTGCCCAAATCGGTTTAATTAATCTGTTGCCCTTCGTTTCCTCTGCTGGATGCTGCTGCTTCTCCACTGCTCAGCTGATGAATGCTTCAGCAAGTCACCCTGCTCACTCTTGTGTTCTTCCCTTCCTAAGAGTTAGTCTAAAACTAAGAAGAAAAGCTAAGCTATCCTGAGAGATCTAAGAAGAAAAACAAACTCTCTAAGATGGCCAAAAGCCAAAACTAAACTACTCTATGTTATGTTCCTTCTCTCGGTTTTTCATATACATATGTAGCTTCTTGTACACCGAGAGCCATTGCCAAGCTGCCACGTGTCCATGTTTCTGGAATTTTCTCCAAACATTCCAGCAAATAGTCAAAATAAATCCCAGCTGTATTCTGGAGTTTTTGTCATCTTCCTCTGATGCTGCAGCATTGTCAGCAGAATTTTTGTCTTTTCCTCTGACGGCTGCAGGATTTGCAGCAAAACTTCAGGTACTTTCTGCAGAGCTTTTGTCTTTTTCCTCTGGCGGCTGCAGGGTCAGCAGCAACATTTCAGCTGCCTTTTCTGAAGTTTTTGACTTTGTCTTCAACCTTTTTGTCCCCTTTGTCGCCATACAAAGAAGCAAACACACACACACATATATATATATATATACAAATATACATATATATATATATATATGTGTATATATATATATGTGTATATATATATGTAAAACGGATAGGACAAAGGAATTAAATGCATAGTACCACAAGTTGACCTTTGATATGCCTAGCTAGATTTTTAAGTGACAAATAGTGTGTGGATGTGTAAAATATATATATATATATATACATACATATATATATATATGTATGTATAGATGCAATTTATCCACACTTTCTTCACTTCCTTCTCGGTCACAATTATCCAACTTTCTTTCAACAATGTCAACCATCCACATTCCCTTTTCTTACCATTGTCACAACAAGTCAATTCAAATAAATTCCCAAATAATAACAATACTACAGCTCATCACATGTTGAGAAATTTATTCAATTAAATTGACTTTTAATAATAAATCCATATTTTTGGGTAAAAAGGGAGGAAATATCAAATCAACACATTTTTATTCCATTTTCCAAAGAAAGTCAATTAATTACCGAATAAAAAGGTGGCAAATTAGATGTGAATAACTCTATTATTTTAGAGTTATCACACCCCCAAACTTAGGTCATTAGTCGTCCCGAGCAATGCTGCAGCAATGTGGAAGCAACCAAGAATACACATACCCACATAAAAAAAACTTTGTTCAGCAAGTTTAGTCAACCTTGGGACCAATGATTTCAGAAAGAGAAAAATGCAGAATTCAAGTAGACATAATGTTCCATCCTTAGTTGAATAACCCAATATTAACTAACCCAAGCTCAAAGAATTTCCACTCCAAAGTGTGTGTGAATAGTCTTTCCTTTTCGATCTCTCATTCATAAGTCAACCTATGGTAATCCTAAGGTTCATTTTGTATCCTCAAACTCAATCTATTACACCCCTCTCCACTAATGTAGCAAATTTAGCAATAAAGATCAAAGAGGTCTTAAATTGGTTATAATGTAGGCTAGGGCTAAGGTAGGAAAAATATGGATAAAAGGTAGGCTCTAAACTTAGTCCTAGTCTGCCATGAGCTTCTACCCAATGCTATCACTTCCAAAAAATTTTTTAAATCAACCCAAGGAGCATAAAAATTTACACCCTGTTCAGAAATATGTGCAACATTTAACCACAATCAGCATTTAGCTTTTATCCTCAAAGAAGCATAACACATATTTCCTTTTTGCTCCTTTTGTTCTTCTCTTTCTTTGGAAAGTAAAGAGGGTGTTTTCACTCTTTTTTTTCGCACATGTTTTCATACATACCCTCAATACGTAGAGCATTTATATCAGAAGTTCAAATTTTCCTTAAATACCACTAATCCCAGAAAAATGATAATGCTGCAGCATTGAGCTGCGGCATTCCTATGTTCCTTCTCATAGCATTCTTTAGCATACCCCCAAACTTATGTTCAACAATGTTCACAGCAGACTAAGATCAAGTTTTAGGGAAGACAAAGAATGGATACATGCAAATCATTTAGGATAAGTGGTTCTTGATAAGGGTGTCAAGAAATTAGGCTTAGGCTCAACTTGGGTTAACTAAGGAAGTAAAATACATTAGGGTAGGCTAGAAAGGCTCAAACGATTCAAGAACATGCCTCAATCATTTCTATATTACCAAATCTACTAGGATTTCGCCTCAAGGACTATAACAAATGAGTCAAAAATTCTGAACCTTCATACTAAAGTGACTCTTTTTATGAACATGAAATCTCCAAGTAAGACTATGTGCAAAAGATAGGGAGTAGAAATAATTCTCACTTAAAGTCAACTAATACCTAATTATTCTGAAAAGAAGGTACAAGGTCTACGAGAATGTATTTTTGTTTTTTTTTAAAGATAACATCATAAATCAGGTCCCAAAAGTCTATGCTAATCCTGATGAAGCTAAGGCTCTAATGGGTCATATGAAAATGCTGCCACATTCATGCAAACATGTCATTTATGCCGGATCAATCAATTTATAAGGCATCCTAAAACAGTTTTTTTTTCAGATAAGGCATCTATGCATTCAATTATATCAGTCAGAATTTCAGCAAAGAAGATATTCTTGCATTCACAAGACAGCAGAAAATTTTTTAAAATTAGCACCATTTTTTTGAACTTTTTGCCCTAAGAGGACACCCTCCCCCAAACTTAAAGGGAAGCAATGTCCTCATTGCTTTTAATCACTGAAGTTCAATTAAAACAAAACAGCATGCAAGGCAATGTGGCAAAATAAAACATAACAAAACAAAACAAACAAAAGTCTAACCAACAACAATCAAGGCAAACCAATCAAAACAACAGAAAAAAGTAAAGCTGTCCAAGGCCTGCACAGCAGGCAAATTAAAGTACGAAAGCAAAATAGAAGAGTTCAAAGGTTCAGAACTACTCCCATTTTAAGGGAGTGCATCACGGTGTGATGATAACATCATCATCTGCCATTCGGTTCGGGTCCTCATCCGGGGTCAGTTCGGTTGGGAAGCTTAGCCAAGGGTTTCCAGCCTGCAGACGGTTTCTGGGGAGGGATCTGAGGTGTGCCTTGTAGTACGCGCGGGAGAACCTCTAGAAGATCTGAAGCTGAGCAAGCATATGCCGCATCATTGCTACAGCATCATTGGATGTGGATGCTGCAGCCTCTGCTGCTGCTGGAGAAGGTTCGTCCATTGGTACTGCTGATAGAGGAGTTGGATCGGGAGGTGTTCTTTCAATCTTTGGCTGTGGTGGCGGGGGCAGTATCCTTCGGAGGTCATGGGCGGAAATTGTCCCGCCTGAATAAAAGTCATCATCTTCTATAGCCACCTCCACCCCGGCTGCCCTGCACAGTAAACAGATCAAGGTGGGGAAAAACATTTCCCCACTCTTCTTGTTAGCACAAGCTCAGATTTGTTCGCACACCAACTTCCCTATATTTATTGTTCTGGCATTGATGATGCATGCCAGCAGCAATATTCGTTCAACCGTCAATGTAGATGTATGATTTGTGGGCATCAATGAGTGCCGCACAAAGTTGAACCATATCTTTGCTTCATCCATCAAAGCTTCCCTTTTACACATCTTGTTTCCGTTCTTCGATACTGTCCACTCGGTTCCTGGGACTGTTACCTCCTGAAGCGTCTTATCGCATGCTTCCTGATTAGTCAAGAAAGAATAGAAGTCGTCTGTGTCATTTTCATAGGTTACGAGGTCAAACAATTGGTTGATGGCCTGTGGGTTTAATGGTATCAGATGCTCCCTGACAAACACCGCATATACGCTGTTGGGCCATAGGTTAGCATAGAACTCACGGGCAACCCCGGTGTCCAGTTCCACTCGTTGTGAACAGAACTTCTCCCAACCATTTAATCGGATAATATGTCGGCATGCGTCCGGTAATGGGTACGGTGTTTCTCCTGTCAAATCAAATCCCAAGTCTTCCAAACACTGTAAATAATGGGCAGTTATCAGAAATTAGCACATATATCCGGACTTTCATCAGTAAATAACAGAAGAAAATATCAGCTACTGCCCGACTGCAAAAAATTTTCAGAATTTCCCAGGGATACCAGTGTAAAAATGTCATTCAGAAATAGATATTGTCAACATAAAAAATATCCTCCTATCTCAAGTCGTTAAAAAAAATTCAACTCTCTTTTACCCGAAATCAGTGGACAGTACAGTACCCATTTCAAATTAGAGCTTGTTTTCTGAAAATTCAACCTTGAATCCAGAAAATAAAACGCAGATTATTCAGTAGATTCAGAATGAGGAACCCATCATTTAGTACAACATGCAGAAAATCTAATCCTTAGCAAGAACATCATGCTTCGAACCCAAAATTACAGCCAACCATTCACACTAAAAACACCCATTTTGTTCACATTTATCTGAAGATGTTAAGCATAAACCCACAACTCACTCAATGTACACTAACAAAGAATTTCTATCAGAAGGAAAAAGAAAATCAGATCTGAATAGTGAAGAGGACAGACAACTCATGCTCTTCGGCTGACCTAAAAATATTTCAGTCGCAAACTCACAGGCTAATCTTCAGATTGAAGTGAGAAAATGTACCTTTGTGCGTTGTATTTAGCTCGAGAATCGTCGGTTCGAAGAAGAACAGAAAAACCCTAGTGGGTTTCCTCTCTTTCCCTTTTCTCTTTTTTTTTCAATAAGTGAATGTAGTAAGTAGGGTGTAAGTATTTTTTTTTTGTATGAAATGCTTCTCAGTTGGGTTAGTGGGAACAATGAAGTGAATGTTGGTCTCTTGGGTTCTCTAACTAAGTGACTTTCATTCCTTTGGAAAATTAAATATAGAATGTTGATACGCGAAAATCATATACCTTTTTTAGCATGTTTTTATGTATGATTTAGGGTGAAATTGATAGGAAATCGATCTTAATTGATTGTTATTTACTCAATTTCACAGTTTTTATGATTTTGGAAGTGTCAGGTGAAAAGTAGACGAAAACAGCAAATTTTGGGGTAAAAATGCAATTTTTGGAAATGTTGACTTGGTCAACGGTCCGAGACGGGCGTCCCGACCCAGTCAAACCACCAGGACGGGCGTCCCAATCCAGGACGGGCGTCCCGAAGCACCAGAATTTGTCCCACATCGAATTTTTTGGAATTTTTCACTCCAGAAAGCTGCTATAAATACCCCAGGCCTCCAGGAGTTGAAATCATTCCTCTCTACTCGATCTGAGTCATTTAGTGGTTTCTAGTGTACACTTCTCCAGTACACAACTCACTCAGAGACTCGGATCTCAGTTTTCATTCTTATTAGTGTTTTGTTTTAGTTTCTGAGAAATACTCTTAGATCTTAGGCTTCTATAGATAGGTTCGTTTCTGGTATTCATAGAATACCCAAGATTTCGTTAGGAGATCCTAAGAGGGCTCTAGGCGTTCGAAGAGTCAGTCCACAGGGCTGGGCTTAAGCTGGGTATTAAGGTAAAGCCCAGTTACTAGGCTGAGGAAGCATCCTCCGAAGGTTCTGGTGAGTAGAGTCAGGGCGAGCAATACGACATATACAGTAGTACGCTCCGTCGGCGAGACTACGTAAAGGGTGATTTATTTATGGCATCAGTCCCCATGTCCCTCTCTTATATGTTGTTATTGTGTTGTTCTAAATATCTATTATGAATAGGAGATTACGATTTTTATGAATAGTTATTTTATATGTTGACGTTGTTATGTTTTTCCGGAAATAGCCACCTGCTAAATATTCACTATATCTGCATGTTTAATGTGCTCTTTTAAACTAAAGTTAGGGTTATAGACAATTCCTAACCACGGTCTAATCATAACCTGTTTAGTTTAACAGGCATCAATTAGTATTGGTGTCTACCATGCTAGATAAAATAACATGCTGAACACCCTGCCTGTTAAAGTAGTCTAGGTAGGGGCCGAGCTGATTCCGATTATGCCGGCGGCTAGGGCAAGCGGTATGATCCCCGAAGTGACATAGGGCTTTCATGGATGCCTTCGTCCCGAACCGTGAGTAGGGTCGTCATTAAGGTAGGGCGGTTTATTAGAGACCTCGGATGTGGTACGCCTTTAGACACAGAACATAGTTGCAATCCAGGCTAAGATATATCTAAAATACTCGAATATAGGTCAATCAACATATAGGAACAGTATAACATAGAATCAGGACCCCCTCTATAAAAGACTTTTAGGTTTGGTTAGACTTAAACCTAGTGGAGAATGAATCACCCTCTCATCAAAGTTATTGATGAAGATTGCATAACTGGATTATAAGACAAAGAGTTAGGAATAAAGGCTAGTTACTACTAAGCCGTTACCACTTCCCTGGGAGTACGATAATTATGTAATAAAATCGTAGATACTTTCCAACAGACTAGCTACACGATAGGTACTCTGCCTTAGGTTCTGGCTGATTAAGTGACACCATAGAGACTAAATGTGACAATTAGTCAATCACAGTCCTTAATTATTCATAATCAACATAGGGTAAAATAACACCTATTTAGCACGTCAACCGGAAACCCATCAAATTTTTGGCGCCGTTGCCGGGGAAATATCATAATGAATTTAGGATTGCTAATCAAAATTCTAGAGACTTATGATAGGTAACGGTAGTAACCTAGACCTTAGACTTACACTTATCTTACACTAGTTAGACAATCACTTTCCGAAATATAGGATTATCATAACTAATTAATTTTAGAGGTTATCTGGAATTAAGACACTTAGATAATCAAATTTTAGAAAATCATTCTAAAACCATATTGAGGGAACTTAAGTGCTTTCGAAATATATAAAAAGAAAAAAATGTTAAAATTTAAAAACCCGAAAAAAATTTGTATTTTTCTTGCTCAATGGTAAGTTGTTCTTTTCCCTATCTCTTGTTCTTTCTTAATTGGTTTTCTTAGTTGTTCTTTTTCGTATATTTTTCTATTATTTCGAATAAATAAAAATGGAAATGAGGATAAAATATATTTTCTTCTGAGTTGTAAAACTTTGGCTTAGATTTTTATTGGGAAGAAACTCCATTTTAGAATTTTCTTAGAGTCATACCGGCTTTATTAGGACGAGTTATTTTTTCCTTAATAGCCAGACCTCTGAATGTTCTATTGAAAAAAAGGATGTTCCATTTGTTTTGCTGGTAATTGCATGAGAACTTTTAAACCAAAAGGAATTACTGCACCTGATTGAAATCTGCCTTTTGAATAATATGTGATGTAATGATGTAGTACGAATTGTTTTAGGACAGAAACATGATAAGAAAGTTCATGCATGATAAATTCCGATCTTATCTAGTCTTGTCTAGAAACAATAGGTGACACTGATCACTCCAAGATATCTGTGTTCAATAAAACTAATGTTGAACCATACTTCATTAAGTTAAGTTTTATTGTTACTTGAACCTGATATAGAATAAAGGGATAAGAAAAAGGGTTGAAAATCTAGAAAGCAAACCATTGTCTAGATTAGAAAACCCCGAGTTAGAGGCTAGTGTAATACTGATAAATTTTTGGATGAAAACTTATTTGCATTGTTTGCTATGTATAATAATTCTCATCTGTGGTTTATTACAAATTATCTAGTCACTGAATAAGTTCCAAGTGATATGACTTATCAGCAAAAGAAGAAATTCTTTGCTGATTTGAAATATTACTACTGTGCAGTTTCTCTTCTATTTCAAATTTTTGCAGATCAGTTGATCAGAAGATGTGTCTCAGAAGATGTGTCTCAGAAGATGAAGGACACAAGATTTTGGAGCATTGCCCTAAAGAATCTACGGGAAACCAATTGATGGCTACCAACACTATCCGGAAAGTGTTGAAAGCAGGATCTTGTTGACCCACTATATTCAAGGATTTTGTATCTCTGATACAATCTTGCGATGCTTGCCAAATAACAGGCAACACATCCTTCAGAGATCATCTACCCCAACAAGGTACACAAAGTTTTACAATCTTTTTGATATCTGGGGTTATTCATTAAATCCTTTCTTTTTCCTTTCCTTTGAAAATAATTACATCATAGTAGTCGTGGAACACTTTTCGAAAATAGCCTGAACCACAGGCATTACATACTAATGATGTTAAAGTCATGTGCAGATTCTAGTTGTTTTCTAGATTTAGAGTGCCAATGTCTTAGGAAGAAACGTTCAGTCTGTGTATCAAATCTGTGAAGTCTGCTAAGTACCACACTTTAGCAGGGATTGCTATGGGAATGACTGACCATTCCAAAAGTGGTTGAGCAGGTTACTGCAGAATGCTGCTCCAATGGGAAATGCATACAATCCCAGCTGGAGGAATCATACGGGATTTAGTTGAGGAGTAATTCGGAAGCTGGAAACTTTCAGAAGACACCACCACAGCAAAACCCACACTCGCAGAATCAATAGATGAGATACTGGCAACAATTAAAGTCAGACCAGTGCAAGCAAGTGATCTACCAAGAGGTAACGAACGGACGACAGATATAGAGGAATTTGGCATTGTGTCGGGAGCATAGCAATGGAGGAGCTTGCATTCCCTGCATACCAATCAGCTGTGAGAAACTTCCCCGAGGAAGTCTCAAATACTTGGGCCCAGATCTACACAACTGGAGCCCCTACCACCACAACTTCGCCAAAACTTCAGGTATCTTTTCTTCCAGTCGAGACTTGCATGCCATACCTTTACTAACAGTGGCAAGAAGGCACACAAATCCCAAGAACTCTCATTCCTGGACACGGTGCTATGATTGTGAGAAATCTTACAAATGATTCGAGGAAGCAGACCGTACGGCTCGAGCCATTCTTCAAATGAATAGGCCTCTACATGGAGCTCGACAATGAAGGATTGAAGCTGACATCATCCGTTACAGTATCTAGTGCTTACAGAGTTAAGAATGCCTCATCAATAGCACATGGCTAAGGTGAAGAGCCAATTGACAGATCAGAGAAGACCCTTTTGCTCGCGACTGATATGCACAAATCATATACCCTTTTTAGCATGTTTTTAGACATAAATTAGGGTAATATTTGAATGTATTTGATCTTAATTGAATCAAATTGACATAAAATTGCTTAAATTTCGATTTTGGAAGTTTCAGGAGCAAATTGGACGAAAACAGCAAATTTTGGGGCAAAACTGCAATTTTTGGAAATGCTGACTTGGTCAACGGTTCGGGGAGGGCGTCCCGAATTCGGGACGGGCGTCCTGACCCACTCAAACCACCAGGACGGGCGTCCCAATTCAGGACGGGCATCCCAAAGCACCAGAAGTTGTCCCACATCGAATGTTTGATGAAAAATTACCCCGGGAAGCTGCTATACATACCCCAGGCCTCCAGCAGTTGATTTCATCCCTCTCCACTCGATCTGAGTCATTCAGAGACTTCCAGTGTATAGTTCTCGAGTACACAAGTCCCTCAGAGACTCAGATTTCAAAAAAGTTTTCTTTCTTTTAGTTTCTCGTTTTCTTAGTTTCTGAGAATTAGTCTCAGATCTTAGATTACGACTAGATAGGGTTCGTGTTCGGTATCACAGAATACCGGGATTTCGTTAGGAGATCCTAAGAGAGTGATAGGGTGCGTGTTCTTAGTCAGATTAGGGCAGTTTGCTTAAGCCCGGGATGTAAGGTAAAGCAATTTCTACTAGGCCTGAGGAGCGTTCTCCGAAGGCTCTGCCGAGCAGAGTAGGATCGAGCAGTCAGAGGCATACAGGAGCTGCAGCGCCGGCTGGACCTGCATAAAGCGGTGACTACTTTATGATAGTGGGTCCCCTAGACGAGGTTCTGTATGTTTTTGAATTGTTTTATCTGAATATTAATTTGATACTGAATTTATTATCATACATGTTTTACAATTTGAGATACTGTTCATTTTCCCGGGAAGATCATAGAGCTAGAATTATCATTATGAATGTTGAACTGTCGTGTCCTTTTAAATTAAACTAGGGTTATAGACAACTCTTAACCAAGGTCTGAATCATAACCGGTTTAGTTTAACAGACTGTAAAAGGTCTGCCAGATTAGGAAGAAATAACAAAACAGATCACCATGTTTGTTAGAGTACCCTAATAAATCTGAGTTTGTACGCTAGGCCAATCCTAGGGTTAAGTGGCATGATACCGAAGTGACATAGGGTACCGTTCATGGATACTTTAATCCGACAGATGAGAAGGATCATCCCAAGGTAGGGGTGAATACACTAGGTAACTCGGATATGGTAAACAGATGGTTACATTTCATAATTGCCTTAGAGATCAAGATATATCTAAAATGTTCGAAGTTAAGGTCAAACAAATTGTAATAACTGAGCTTAAACTGATGAATGCTTGTCTAATCTTGAATACTAATTGCTTTTATGGGTGAGTGGGATCACCAATCAATCTCAAAGTATTGATTATCGATTGACTGACTAGATAATAAGATGAATGTTAGGATTAAGGGATAGTTACTACTAAGCCGTTACCAGTTCCCTGGGAGTACGATATTAATAAATTAAAATCGTAGATACTTTCCAAGAACTAGCTATACGATAGGTACTCTGCCTTAGGTTCTGATTGATTAAGTGACAACAATTGAATGCTAAAGTGACAGTTAGTAAGACTCAGTCCTTAATTACTCATAATAGACATAGGTAAATAAAGCCTATCTTTTAGCATACCAATCGGAATGCATCAGATTTTTGGCGCCGTTGCCGGGGACATATCATAATGAATTTAGGATTCCTGATCAAAATTCTAGAGACTTATGATAGGTAACGGTAGTAACCTAGACTTTAGACCTACACTTATCTTATACTAGTTAGACAATCACTTTCCGAAATATAGGGTTATCATAACTAATTGATTTTAGATATTATCTGGAATTGAGACACTTAGGATAATCAAATTTTAGAAAATTATTCTAAAACCATATTGAGGAAATTTAACTTCTTTCGAAAGAACAAAAAAAAAAAAAAAAATTTGGAAAATTCAAAACCCGAAAAAAATTGTATTTTTCTTGTTCAATGGTAAGTTTCCTATCTTTTGTATTATTTTTCTTTTTTTTCCCCTTTCATAGTTAAATAGTTGTTTATCTTCCGAATTTTTAATTTTTCACTTCCTGTGTAACTCCACTAACCAGTTTGCTCAGGCTTAAACGTATTCTTCTCTGTAGTTGCATGACTCGAACTTCAGAAGCTAACCTTGAAACACCAGTTGAGAATCCTGAACGTCTCATTCGTACAGCTAATAGGCGAATAACAGAGATGGCTGCTGAAAGACCTCCCCTCAAATCCTACATCCATCCACAGACTGTTCCAGTATCATCCGCCATTCAAATCCCTGGAAACCCTCGCTATGATCTTAAACCGAATGTGATCCAGCTAATAATAAATCGGGTTCAGTTTGGAGGAACTGCAATCGAGAATCCGCTAGAACACTTATCTGATTTCTCCTCTCTTTGCGAAGGCCTCAAGGGAGATCATACTGCAGAAGTAACTAAACTCAACCTTTTTCCCTACTCACTGAGGGACAGAGCTAAGAGATGGTTGGCCCAGCTACCTACTAACTCCATCACCTCTTGGGACGAGTTAAGCAAAGCCTTCCTAGAAGAGTACTACTCTGCAGCAAGGGTCCTGGAATATCGAAGGGCTCTGTCCAGTTTTACTCAAGCTGCTGATGAGACAGTGATCGAAGCTTGGGACAGATTTAAGGAGCTACTCAGGCTCTGCCCCCAACATGGACTAACCGAAGCATTGCTGATCCAGCAATTTTACGGGGGTATGACGGACATGGGCAAGCAAGTTCTTGATGGACTCAATCCCCAGAGCGGGTTCAATGGAATGAGTGATGTAGATGCTAGAAACGCTCTGGAGAGGCTCTATAGGAATAGCAAGAACTGGTGAACAAGTGATCGAGCTAAGAAGCAACCAGTAAATGCGGCCATAGCCTCCACCGATGATCAATTTGAGGCACTGAAGGCCAGCATTGCTAATCAGCTGAATGCTTTCCAACAAGGGAAAAGCGTTCAGCTAGTATATCAAGTCGCTCTGCCCGCACCAAGGAATTACTTCGTTCCAATCGACCCCATGCAAGAATTCAGGGACATACTGAAAGGCATTGCCGACTCTAACAAGGAGATGATAGAGTCAAACAGGAAGGTCCAAGAAGCTCATGTAGAAAGAATTCAACAAAATGAGAATAGGCAGACGCAGATTGAGCAGATAGTCAGGGACACACAAGCCTCCTTGCAGATATTAGAAAGACAAATGAGACAGTTATCGACCCACCTACCTCATCGATCACAAGGAAAGCTACCTAGCAACACTGGGACCAGCCCATTAAATGATTGCAAGACCTTAACTCTGAGATCTGGTAAAACTCTAAATCCTTCTTTCCCAAAATCTTCTCACACTTCTACTTTTGTACAGGAAAAAGAAGATAGCTCTGAGGAATTAACACCGTCAGTAGTTGAAAACAAAGTAGCAGAGAAAGAGAAGAAAGAGTCCATCCTTGAGTACCGGCCAAGAGTACCTTACCCTACAAGACTAATGCAGAATAAAGATAAGGAGCAACTCGAGAGGTTTTTCAAAACTTTTGGTAAAATTCATGTTAATTTACCTTTTCTTGATGTTATTTCTGAAATGCCTAAATATGCTAAATTTCTGAAGGATATTATTAGTAACAAAAGAAAGATTGACATGGACAAAGTAATTCTTAATGAAGGATGTTCGGCAGTTCTCTTGAACAAATTGCCTTCCAAAAAGAAAGATCCAGGTTGTTTCACTTTGCCATGTACAATAGGCAATATTACTAATATGCATGCTTTAGCAGACTTAGGAGCTAGCATAAATGTAATGCCATCTAGTTTATTTGATAAATTAGGTTTGCATGATTTGAAAACGACTAGAATGTGCATACAACTTGCTGATAGGACAGTAAAAATTCCTAGGGGGATAATTGAAGATCTCTTAGTAAAGGTTGGAAAATTTGTCTTTCCTGTGGATTTTGTTGTCATGGATATGAATGGTGAAAGTGATGTACCCTTGATTCTAGGTCGACCTTTTCTAGCTACCTCTAAGGCATTGATTGACGTCAACAATGGTCAAATAAAACTAAAGGGTAGAAAATGAAGATATGACTTTCAACTTGAATGAAACCCTTAAGTATCCTATGCATTTAGATGATGATTGTTATTCTGTGGATGCATTTGACCATTTGATTGGAACTAACCTGTTGGACTTAATCTCCGATTATCCAGTCTTAAATATAGACTCTTTGGCCCTGGAAAAACCTGACTTTGACACTTCTGATTATGAAACCAGTACTAACGATTTCGTTGAGATAGGTGCTAATGAGTTGGGATTAGAAAAGATCTCTTTAGAAGAGCCCCCAGAAGTGGAATTGAAGGAATTACCGAGCCATCTGTGTTACGACTTCCTAGACGCTGAACAAAAGCTTCCCATTATTCTTGCAGCAGACCTGACTGCAGAACAAAAGAAGTCAACACTGGACATACTCAGAAGGAATAAAAGAGCCTTTGCATACAAAATTGCGGATATACCAGGTATAAATCCTAGTTTTTGTTCGCATAAGATCCTTTTAGAAAATGAGTATAAGCCTTGTGTGCAACCTCAAATGAGGTTGAATCCTAATGTGTGTGATGTGGTGAAGAAAGAGGTAATTAAATTACTAGATGCCGGACTAATCTACCCTATTTCTGATAGTGAATGGGTTAGCCCAGTGCAAGTAGTACCCAAAAAGGGAGGAATAACAGTTATTAGGAATGAAAATGATGAACTAATTCCTACTAGAACTGTCACTGGTCATCGTGTATGCATTGATTATAGGAAACTAAATACTGCCACACGAAAAGATCACTTCCCCCTTCCTTTTATTGACCAAATGTTAGAAAGGTTATCAGGACACATGTTTTATTGCTTTCTTGATGGATTTTCTGGTTATTTTCAAATTCCTATCTTTCCTGAAGATCAGCATAAAACTACGTTTACTTGCCCTTTTGGAACATTTGCATATAGAAGGATGCCTTTTGGATTATGTAATGCCCCTGCTACATTTCAGCATTGCATGACCTCTATTTTTGATGACATGTTAGGAGAGTCTATGGAAGTATTTATGGATGATTTCTCAGTGTTCGGTGACTCATTTGTTATCTGTTTGAATAACCTGGAATCTATGCTTAAACGTTGTATAAAATCTAATTTGGTTCTAAACTGGGAGAAATGCCATTTCATGGTTAAAGAAGGAATTGTTTTAGGACATAAGATTTCGCAGAGAGGTATGGAGGTAGATAAAGCTAAAATTGAAGTGATATCAAAACTACCTCCGCCTAAATCTGTAAGATCTGTGAGAAGTTTCTTAGGTCATGCTGGCTTTTATAGGCGTTTTGATGCGATTCCGGTTGACGTACTAAATAGGTGTTATTTTACCCTATGTCGATTATGATTAATTAAGGACTGTGATTGACTAATTGTCACGTTTAGTCTTATGGTGTCACTTAATCAGCCAGAATCTAAGGCAGAGTACCTATCGTGTAGCTAGTCTATTGGAAAGTATCTACGATTTTACTAAGTTAATTATCGTACTCCCAGGGAAGTGGCAACGGCTTAGTAGTAACTAGCCTCTTATCCTAACTCTTAAATCAAATACTTTGATGAGAGGGTGATCCATTCTCCACTAGGTTCAAGTCTAATTAACCCTAGAAGTGTTTTAAAGATAAGTTCTGATTCTATGTTATACTGTTCCTATATGTTGATTGACCTATATTCGAGTGTTTTAGATATATCTTAGCCTGGAATGCAACTATGTTCTGTGTCTAAAGGTGTACCACATCTGAGTCTCTATGCTACCGCCCCCTATCATTGAGGTAAACGGCCCTACTCACGGTACGAACAAAGACAGTTATGAAGGCCCTATGTCACTTTCGGGGATCACTCTGAAGGCTCGTAATCGCTGGCATAACGCTCTACTCAGCCTACCTAGACTACTCTAACAAGCCAGGTGTTCAGCATGTTATTTTATCTAGTATGGCAGACACCAATACTAATTGATGCCTGTTAAACTAAACAGGTTATGAATAGACCGTGGTTAGGAATTGTCTATAACCCTATTTTAGTTTAAAAGAAACTACATTAGACATGCAGACATAATGATTATTTAGCAGGTGGCTATTTCCGGAAAAACATAATAACTTCAACATACAAACAACTATTCATAAAATCATAATCTGATATTCATAATTGATGTTTAGGACAAAGCAATAAAACATATAAGAGAGGGGTATGGGGACTGATGCCATAAAGAAATCACCCTTTACTTAGTCTCGCCTACAGAGCGTACTGCTGTATACGTCGTATTGCCCGCCCTGACTCTGCTCGCCAGAACCTTCGGAGGACGCTTCCTCAGCCTAGTAGCTAGACTTTACCTTACGTCCTGGGCTTAAGCCTAGCCCTGTGGACTGACTCTTCGAACGCCTAGAGCTCTCTTAGGGTCTCCTAACGAAACCCCGGGTATTCTATGAATACCGGAAACGAACCTATCTATAGAAACCTAAGATCTGAGACTATTTCTCAGAAACTAAAACAAAACACTAAGAAAGAAAACTGAGATCCGAGTCTCTGAGTGAGTTGTGTACTGGAAAACTGTACACTGGAAACCACTTAATGACTCAGATCGAGTGGAGAGGGATGAATTCAACTGCTGGAGGCCTGGGGTATTTATAGCAGCTTCCCGGAGTGAAAAATTCTGAAAAATTCGATGTGGGACAGCTTCTGGCGGCTCGGGACGCCCGTCCTGATTCGTTGACCAGGTTCGGACGCCCGTCCTGGCGGTTTGACCGGGTCGGGACGCCCGTCCCGGACCTTTGACCGGGTCAACATTTCCAAAAATTGCGTTTTTGCCCCAGAATTTGCTGTTTTCGTCTCTACTTTTCACCTGACACTTCCAAAATCATAAAAACCGTGAAATCAAGTAAATAGTAAACAATTAATGTCAATTTACTCTCAATTTCACATTAAAACATATATAAAAACATGCTAAAAATGTGATACGATTTTCGCGTATCAGATAACCCCACACTTAGCTTTTTGCTTGTCCTCAAGCAAAGTCTACATGGAGTTAGTGATTTTAAACCGTAGTGCAGTCACTTAAATTCCTAATCATGTTTTTATTCCAAAAATTCTTCAGACAATTCTTAACACAGGTCTGATTGGTTAGGTTGCTATGACAAGGTCTCACATGTCTCTAGTAGTTTGTTATGATCAGGCAGAAAATAAATCAACAACTAGGTTGGACTTTTTTCTTAGTCACAGGGTCTTCCTGATGTGTAGTGTGTGTACTAGTCTAGACCAGATAGTCAACACAATGAACTCTTATCTTAACTGCTACCAGATAATACTTCGACCTATCGCTAGACATACTGACAACAGATAACTTTCTGAGTTCTGAGCTTTGGTGATCAGATTTTTAATGTTTTAGCACTTAGTTATTTTCTTTATAGATTCAGGGTATTTCGAGTTTGCTTAGAACACGTCAACTTCAACTACCCATGTAGCGAGTCCCACTCCGATGACTCCCAGATCTACACGACCTTAGGGCATCAGGCTTTAAGTTCCCCGAAGGAGTGGTGCTCGAGTAGCGAAGGCCGCTGGCAAACTACCCTATTGTAATTAACTTCCTTAAGTTCTTTTCACTTTTAGCTCAGAGTCTCATCTAGTCATTCTAACTGCCAATATATCCACAACTGGTCTAATTTTATCTAGTTAAGTCTCGAATAGGCAATTGGTTGAGGTCTCTAATCCAGACAAGGTTGTGCTCAGTTATCAGGAATTCCCTATTCCTAATCAATTAGTCCAAGATAGCTATCACTATCTCCTACTAACCATAACATACTACCTACATATCATAGACATAAGCAATTTGTTTAACCAAGCATACTGCATTTAGAAGTCTGAAAGACGGAAAAATTTTGAAATTTTTTGGAAGGGTGTGAAAATACAGGGAAAACAAGCAAAAGCATGCGAAATTTTTTTCAAACTGCTACAGTGCACCGTGCACTGCTACCCCACACTTAAGTTTGGCACTGTCCTCAGTGTTCATGCATAGCTAATTACCCCACACTTATTTGAAACAAGAAATAAAACATAAAAAACAAGAAAAAAAAAACAAATAATGCAACAATTCTGTATGTCATATAAATCAATTTTGTACAAAGATTCATAGTCATACAGCCCAGACATACACAAAGAACAAGATAAACAAAAGACAAAAAAAAGAAAGAAAAGAAGGGGAGAGAGACTAAGAACCCGGCGGGTTGCCATCCAGTGGACCGAGGTCTGTTAGGTCAAACTCGAAGTTCTCCGCTACTCGGGCAGTCTGCTGATGTATCTCCTCAATCCTACTGGTGATCATGGCGATCCTGTCATCCATCACCGCCAGTCGTCTGTCAATCCGGTCATCCATCATGGCCAGCCGTCTGTCATCCGGTCCATGTCTCGACTGTATCGTGCCGATAGTTCTGCCAATCCGTGCGACATGTGTCGTTCGAAGGCAGTACGTGGCACGAACGTCTCGGATGGATGGATATGCGGTGGAGCTGCTTCTGATGCCGAAGCCTGTCCTGGCTGCTCTGTGTGGATGGTGTAGCGGCCGCTCGCATCCCGGACAACCATTCCCATGTTCCGTAGGATGGTAACGTCTGTGGGAATAGTGGTTGGGGCGACCAGAGTAAGCTCCGAGCCCTCTATGTCCAACTCCAGGTAGCGGGCTATCCTGGTGATGAATGGCCCGAGCCCCAGACACTGTTTCCGAGTGTCCGTAGCAAAACCCCGCATGATGACTGTGATAAGTCGAGCCATCTCTACTGTGGATCCCATATGCATGTTGGCCAAGAGGAATGTCTCCATCTGGGTGACATTCCCGGGGGCCGTCCGTCGTCCTGACAAAGTGTGTGCAATAATGGCATGTAAGTAGCGAAGAGCAGGATAGATACCTGTGGCTTTCGCAAAGCCATGCTGGTAGGGAACACCCGTCATACAGATCTGAGCCCAAGCAGTGGAGACCTCTGCAGAAGTGAAGTCCCGAACTGCTGTGGTGTAGGCGGGCGTATCCAGCTCCTCTCTCTGCCAGATACCCAAAGCGATGCCGAACTCGGCCATGCTCATCGACCGATCTATTCCGCCTAAGCGGAATGTGATCTGCTCCTGATGGCATGCAAAGGATGCATAGAACTCACATACCAGCTCCAGGTACGTGGGCTCTGTGACGATGAATACTCGACTGTAGGGTAGTACATCGAGTATGCGTCTGACCTCAGCCTCTACTCCCAGTGTCTGTACTGCTGCCCAATCCAGCGTTCTGCCCGTCAGAATCGTGCGTCCGATGTACCCAGTGCATCTCTCCTGATATGCTGTGCTGGAGGGAAACAGCATAAAAGGATGTGTCACTGAGGTAACTGTCATAGTGGATGGTACGAGCACGTTTGGCAGCCATTTGGTTTGAAAGTGTTTGAGAGACTTTTGGGGAGTTTAGGTAGGAAGGAAGGTTCGAATTCGAATTCTGGAGGTGAATTTGAATTCAAAGGGTGAAATTAGGCTAGGGAAAGATTTCGAAATTTTTGGCGGGAAATTCGAATTTTGGAGGGAAATTCGAATTTGGAAGGAAATTTAAAATTTAAATTTTGGAGGGAAATTTGAAATTTTAAATTTGAAAAGTTTGCCAAAGGTAAGAGAGAGAGTTATTTGAGAGAGGTGGATTTTTGGAAGTGAATTTTGAGGGAAAAATGAAAAAATTGAGATTTTATAGAAGGGGAGGCCTTCGGGACGCCCGTCCAGACCGGCTCCCGTCCCGGGTTGCCTCGGGACGCGTGCCA
Source organism: Asclepias syriaca (assembly GCA_027405835.1). Classification (NCBI taxonomy): domain Eukaryota; kingdom Viridiplantae; phylum Streptophyta; class Magnoliopsida; order Gentianales; family Apocynaceae; genus Asclepias; species Asclepias syriaca. The sequence goes on along the minus strand of CM049929.1, from coordinate 12,334,125 downwards.
ATTCCGAAATATTATTTTTTTTTCTAATTCCTGCAAATCTCAGTATACCAAAAATAATCATAATTTTTAACAAGGCTTCATGTTTATCCAATGAAATTCAGAAGTTGTTAAAAAAAACTCTATGCAAAAATTCCTCAGTGTCACTTTTTCGAAAATCATACTACCCTAATTTTATTCCTATTTAAATTCAGCAAGAAAAACAAAAATTTGAATTTATACAATTTAGTTAATGAAAAATAAACTGTAATTGCAAAATTCTTGTTTTTCATAGAAATAAAATGTCTGAAGAAAATTGTTGAAAATAAAGGACCCTTTAAAAATGTTTGAAAAATAGAGGAATATGGGTCAATTATTCAAGTTTCAGTTCAAACGAATTATTTGCTGAAAATAAAAGTAAAAGAATCTTCCCTTTTTAACGAATCCTGTCTTTGATTATCCTAAGTCTCTTAATTCCAGATATTATCTAAAATTAATTAGTTATGATAATCCTATATTCAGGAAAGTGATTGTCTAACTGGTATAACATAAGTGTTAATCAAAAGTCTAGGTTACTACCATTACCTATCATAAGTCTCTAGAATTGTGGCCAATAATCCTAAATTCATTATGATATTTCCCCGGCAACGGCGCCAAAAATCTGATGCGATTCCGGTTGACGTACTAAATAGGTGTTATTTTACCCTATGTCGATTATGATTAATTAAGGACTGTGATTGACTAATTGTCACGTTTAGTCTTATGGTGTCACTTAATCAGCCAGAACATATCGTGTAGCTAGTCTATTGGAAAGTATCTACGATTTTACTAAGTTAATTATCGTACTCCCAGGGAAGTGGCAACGGCTTAGTAGTAACTAGCCTCTTATCCTAACTCTTATCTTATGATCCAGTTATGCAATCTTCATCAAATACTTTGATGAGAGGGTGATCCATTCTCCACTAGGTTCAAGTCTAATTAACCCTAGAAGTGTTTTAAAGATAAGTTCTGATTCTATGTTATACTGTTCCTATATGTTAATTGACCTATATTCGAGTGTTTTAGATATATCTTAGCCTGGAATGCAACTATGTTCTGTGTCTAAAGGTGTACCACATCTGAGTCTCTATGCTACCGCCCCCTATCATTGAGGTAAACGGCCCTACTCACGGTACGAACAAAGACAGTTATGAAGGCCCTATGTCACTTTCGGGGATCACTCTGAAGGCTCGTAATCGCTGGCATAACGCTCTACTCAGCCTACCTAGACTACTCTAACAAGCCAGGTGTTCAGCATGTTATTTTATCTAGTATGGCAGACACCAATACTAATTGATGCCTGTTAAACTAAACAGGTTATGAATAGACCGTGGTTAGGAATTGTCTATAACCCTATTTTAGTTTAAAAGAAACTACATTAGACATGCAGACATAATGATTATTTAGCAGGTGGCTATTTCCGAAAAAAAAATAATAACTTCAACATACAAAACAACTATTCATAAAATCATAATCTGATATTCATAATTGATGTTTAGGACAAAGCAATAAAACATATAAGAGAGGTGTATGGGGACTGATGCCATAAAGAATCACCCTTACTTAGTCTCGCCTACAGAGCGTACTGCTGTATACGTCGTATTGCCCGCCCTGACTCTGCTCGCCAGAACGTTCGGAGGACGCTTCCTCAGCCTAGTAGCTAGACTTTACCTTACGTCCTGGGCTTAAGCCTAGCCCTGTGGACTGACTCTTCGAACGCCTAGAGCTCTCTTAGGGTCTCCTAACGAAACCCCGGGTATTCTATGAATACCGGAAACGAACCTATCTATAGAAACCTAAGATCTGAGACTATTTCTCAGAAACTAAAACAAAACACTAATAAGAAAGAAAACTGAGATCTGAGTCTCTGAGTGAGTTGTGTACTAGAAAACTGTACACTGGAAACCACTTAATGACTCAGATCGAGTGGAAAGGGATGAATTCAACTGCTGGAGGCCTGGGGTATTTATAGCAGCTTCCCGGAGTGAAAAATTCTAAAAAATTCGATGTGGGACAGCTTCTGGCGGCTCGGGACGCCCGTCCTGATTTGTTGACCAGGTTCGGGACGCCTGTCCTGGTTCAGGACGCCCGTCTTGGCGGTTTGACCGGGTTCGGGACGCCCGTCCCGGACCTTTGACCAGGTCAACATTCCCAAAAATTGTGTTTTTGCCCCAGAATTTGCTGTTTTCATCTACTTTTCACCTGACACTTCCAAAATCATAAAACCCGTGAAATCAAGTAAATAGTAAACAATTAATGTCAATTTACTCTCAATTTCACATTAAAACATATATAAAAACATGCTAAAAATGTGATACGATTTTCGCGTATCACGTTTCATAAAAGATTTTTCAGTAATAGCCAGACCTTTGACAAACTTATTGGGTAAAGATGTTCCTTTCGTTTTTGATGAGAAATGCATGAAATCATTTAATAAACTTAAGGAACTATTAACTACTGCACCTATTATGACATCACCTGATTGGAGTTTGCCCTTCGAATTGATGTGTGATGCTAGTGATTATGCAATAGGAGTTATTTTAGGACAAAGACGTGATAAGAAATTTCATGTAATTTACTATGCTAGTAAAACCTTAACTGATGCTCAGGAGAATTACACAACTACCGAAAAGGAATTACTAGCTGTAGTATATGCTTTTGATAAATTTAGATCTTATCTAATCTTGTCTAAAACAATAGTTTACACTGATAATTCTGCTTTGATATACCTGTTCAATAAAACTGATGCAAAACCAAGATTGATTAGATGGGTTTTATTGCTACAAGAATTTGATATAGAAATAAGAGATAAGAAAGGGGCTGAAAATTTAGCTGCAGATCATCTGTCTAGATTAGAAAACCTTGGATTAGGAGCAATAGATGAAACAGTAATATCAGATAAATTTCCGGATGAGAACTTATTTGCATTATCTACTATCCTTTCTCCTCCATGGTTTGCTGACATTGCCAATTACTTAGTTGCTCACTCTCTCCCAAGTAATATGGATAGGCAGCAAAGAAAGAAATTCTTTGCTGAATTGAAAAATTACTACTGGGAAGATCCTTTTCTATTTCGAATTTGTAAAGATCAAATGATCAGAAGGTGCGTTTCAGAAGAAGAAGGATATAAGATCCTGGAGAATTGTCATTGTGGACCTACTGGAGGCCATCTGGCTGCCACCAACACTACCAGGAAAGTGTTGGAAGCAGGATTCTATTGGCCTACTATTTTCAGGGATGCAGCAGCATACATTCAGTCCTGTGATGCTTGCCAGAGAACATGTAATATTTCTTCTAGAGACGGTCTACCCCAGCAGGTGATACAAAGTGTCGAAATATTTGATATCTGGGGTATTGACTTCATGGGTCCTTTTCCTTCTTCCTTTGGAAATAATTACATCATAGTAGCTGTAAACTATTTTTCAAAATGGCCTGAAGCCCAGGCATTGCCTACTAATGATGCTAAAGTTGTGTGCAGATTCCTTAAGAAATTGTTTTCCAGATTTGGATGTCCCAAAGCCCTCATAAGCGACAGAGGTGCGCACTTCTGCAACTCACAATTGCAGAAAGCACTCAAGCAATATGGAGTTCACCACCATTTTTCCACAGCCTATCACCCACAGACCAATGGGCAGGTTGAGGTAACTAATAAAGGTATCAAAAGAATTTTAGAAAAAACTGTAGGAGTTAACCGTAAAGATTGGTCCATAAAATAGATGATGCCCTATGGGCATTTCGTACGGCGTATAGAACCTCTACAGGATTTTCACCTTACAAATTGGTTTACGGAAAAGCATGCCATTTGCCTGTTGAACTAGAGCATAAAGCATTTTGGGCTTTGCAGAAATGCAATCTAGATGATAATTTGTCTAAGGAAAATAGGATGTTACAACTCAATGAATTGGATGAGTGGAGGTTTAATGCATATGAGAATTCTCTCCAATTTAAAATGAAGAGTAAAATTCGACATGATAACAGACTTAGATCCCAGAAAAATTTTGAACCAGGCGATAAAGTGTTGTTATACAACTCACGTTTGAAATTGTTTCCAGGAAAACTAAAAAGTTATTGGTTAGGTCCGTTTACCATTACAGAGGTGTCACCATTCGGAGCAATCGTCATCGTGGATCAAGATAACATCTCTCAGAAAGTAAACGGGCAACGTTTAAAACTATACCGAGAGCCAATGGACAGGTCTGAGCAAGTCTTTCTGCTCAACGAGTAAAGGGAGTATCTCTTTTCATTTTATTTCGTGTTTTGTTTTTTTATTATTTTTTCATTGCTTTATTTCCCTTCTTACCCTTAGTTAGTCGAATAAGTGTGGGGTAAGAGTTTTTCTGTTTTGTTTTTATTTCTCCTTGTTTTCAAATAAGTGTGGGGTAAATTAGAAATGCATGAACACTGAGGACAGTGTCAGACTTAAGTGTGGGGTAGCAGTGCACAGTGCACTGTAGCAGTTGAGAAAATTTTTGCATGATTTTGCATGTTTTCCCCGTAATTTCACACCCTTCCAAAAAAATTTCAAAAGTTTTCATTCTTTCAGACTTCTAAATGCAGTATGATTGGTTAAACATTGCTTATGTCTATGATATGTAGGTAGAGTGTTATGATTAGTAGGAGATGATTTATGACTATTTTGAACTTATTGATTAGGAATAGGGAATTCCTGATAACTGAGCACAACTTAGTCTGGATTAGAGACCTCAGCCAATTACCTTTTCGAGACTTACCTAGATAAAATTAGACCAGTTATGGATGTGTTGACAATCAGAATGACTAGATGAGACTCTGAGCTAAAAGTGAAAAGAAACAAAAAGAGAATTAATTAAATAAGGGTAGTTTGCCAGCGGCCTTCGCTACTCGAGCACCACTCCTTCGGGGAACTTAAAGCCTGATGACCTAAGGTCGTGTAGATCTGGGAGTCATCGGAGTAGGACTCGCTACATGGGTAGTTGAAGTTGACGTGTTCTAAGCAGACTCAAAATACCCTGAAAAATCTGTAAAAGAAAAAAAATCAATAAATGCTAAATAATTAAAAATCTGATCACCAATGCTCAGAACTCAGAAAGTTGTCTGTTGTCAGTATGTCTAGCGACGGGTCGAAATATTATCTGGTAGTAGTTAAGACGAGAGTTTATTGTGTTGACTATCTGGTCTAGACTAGTACACACACTACACATCAGGAAGACCTTGTGACTGAGAAAAAGTTCAACCTAGTTCTTAAGTTGTTTCCTGCTTGATTATAACAATCTGCTAGAGACATTTGAGACCTTGTCATAGCAACCTAACCAGTCAGATTAGGGTAGTTTGCTTAAGCCCGGGATGTAAGGTAAAGCAATTGCTACTAGGCCTGAGGAGCGTTCTCCGAAGGCTCTGCCGAGCAGAGTAGGATCGAGCAGTCAGAAGCATACAGGAGCTGCAGCGCCGGCTGGACCTGCATAAAGCGGTGGCTACTTTATGATAGTGGGTCCCCTAGACGAGGTTCTGTATGTTTTTGAATTGTTTTATCTGAATATTAATTTGATACTGAATTTATTATCATACATGTTTTACAATTTGAGATATTTTCATTTTCCCGGGAAGATCATAGAGCTAGAATTATCATTAAGAATGTTGAACTGTCGTGTCCTTTTAAATTAAACTAGGGTTATAGACAACTCCTAACCAAGGTCCGAATCATAACCTGTTTAGTTTAACAGATTGTAAAAGGTCTGCCAGATTAGGAAGAAATAACAAAACAGATCACCATGTTTGTTAGAGTACCCTAATAAAGCTGAGTTTGTACGCTAGGCCAATCCTAGGGTTAAGTGGCATGATACCAAAGTGACATAGGGTACCGTTCATGGATACTTTAATCCGACAGATGAGAAGGATCATCCCAAGGTAGGGGTGAATACACTAGGTAACTCGGATATGGTAAACAGATGGTTACATTTCATAATTTCCTTAGAGATCAAGATATATCTAAAATGTTCGAAGTTAAGGTCAAACAAATTGTAATAACTGAGCTTAAACTGATGAATGTCTGTCTAATCTTGAATACTAATTGCTTGTTATGGGTGAGTGGGATCACCAATCAATCTCAAAGTATTGATTATCGATTGACTGACTAGATAATAAGATGAATGTTAGGATTAAGGGATAGTTACTACTAAGCCGTTACCAGTTCCCTGGGAGTACGATATTAATAAATTAAAATCGTAGATACTTTCCAAGAACTAGCTACACGATAGGTACTCAGCCTTAGGTTCTGATTGATTAAGTGACAACAATTGAATGCTAAAGTGACAGTTAGTAAGACTCAGTCCTTAATTACTCATAATAGACATAGGTAAATAAAGCCTATCTTTTAGCATACCAATCGGAACGCATCAGCGACATGAAAGGAGTTTTTCTAATCCTCATGTTCCTTTACTTTTATTTTCTTTGTTTGGTGTCCTGTTTTGTTATTTCTTTGGTTGTTTTATTTTCTCTCTTACCCTTAGTTAGTCAAATAAGTGTGGGGTAAGAGTTTTCTATTTTGTTTTTGTTTCTTGTTTTCAAATAAGTGTGGGGTAGTTTAGATATGCATGAACACTGAGGACAGTGCCAGAATTAAGTGTGGGGTAGCAGTGCACGGTGCACTGTAGTAGTTTGCAAAATGTTTTGCATGCTTTTGCTTGTTTTTCCCCGTATTTTCACACCCTTCCAAATTTTTTTCAAAACTTTCCGTCTTTCAGACTTCTAAATGCAGTATGCTTGGTTAAACAATTGCTTATGTCTATGATATGTAGGTAGTATGTTGTGGTTAGTAGGAGATAATTAATAACTATTGCTGAACCTATTGATTAGGAGTAGGGAATTCCTGTTAATTGAGCACAACTTAGTCTGGATTAGAGACCTCAACCAATTCCCTTTTCAAAACTTAACTAGATAAAATTAGACCAGTTGCAGGATGCATTGACAACTGGAATGACTAGATGAGACTCTGAGCTAAAAGCGAAAAAGAAAAAAAAAGTGAGCTAATTAAAATAGGGTAGTTTGCCAGTGGCCTTCGCTACTCGAGCACCACTCCTTCGGGGAACTTAAAGCCAGATGCCCTAAGGTCGTGTAGATCTGGGAGTCATCGGAGTGGGACTCGCTACATGGGTAGTTGAAGTTGACGTGTTCTAAGCAGACTCAAAATACCCTAGAAAATCTATAAACGAAAGGAATCAATAAATGCTAAATGATAGAATCTGATCACCAAAGCTCAGAACTCAGAAAGTTATCTGTTGTCAGTGTGTCTAGCGATAGGTCGAAGTGTTATCTGGTAATAGTTAAGACAAGAGTTTATTGTGTCGACTATCTGGTCTGGACTATTACACACACTACACATCAGGAAGACCTTATGACTAAGAGAAGAGTTCAACCTAGTTGTTAAATTGTTTTCTGCTCAATCCTAACAATCTACTAGAGACATTTGAGACCTTGTCATAGCAACCTAACGAGTCAGACCTGTGTTAAGAATTATGTGAATAATTTTTGGAATAAAAACATGACTAGAAATTTAAGTGACTGCACATATGATTTAGAATCACTAACTTCAGGTAGACTTTGCTTGAGGACAAGCAAAAAGCTAAGTGTGGGGTTATCTGATACGCGAAAATCATATACCTTTTTTAGCATGTTTTTATGTCTGATTTAGGGTGAAATTGATAGGAAATCGATCTTAATTGATTGTTATTTACTCAATTTCACAATTTTTATGATTTTGGAAGTGTCAGGTGAAACGTAGACAAAAACAGCAAATTTTGGGGTAAAAATGCAATTTTTGGAAATGTTGACTTGGCCAACGGTCCGGGACGGGCGTCCCGAAGCACCAGAATTTGTCCCACATCGAATTTTTTGGAATTTTTCACTCCAGAAAGCTGCTATAAATACCCCAGGCCTCCAGGAGTTGAAATCATTCCTCTCCACTCGATCTGAGTCATTTAGTGGTTTCCAGTGTACACTTCTCCAGTACACAACTCACTCAGAGACTCGGATCTCAGTTTTCTTTCTTATTAGTGTTTTGTTTTAGTTTCTGAGAAATAGTCTCAGATCTTAGGCTTCTATAGATAGGTTCGTTTCTGGTATTCATAGAATACCCGGGATTTCGTTAGGAGATCCTAAGAGGGCTCTAGGCGTTCGAAGAGTCAGTCCACAGGGTTGGGCTTAAGCTGGGTATTAAGGTAAAGCCCAGTTACTAGGATGAGGAAGCGTCCTCCGAAGGTTCTGGTGAGCAGAGTCAGGGCGAGCAATACGACATATACAGCAGTACGCTCCGTCGGCGAGACTACGTAAAGGGTGATTTCTTTATGGCATCAGTCCCCATGTCCCTCTCTTATATGTTGTTATTGTGTTGTTCTAAATATCTATTATGAATACGAGATTACGATTTTTATGAATAGTTGTTTTATATGTTGACGTTGTTATGTTTTTCCAGAAATAGCCACCTGCTAAATATTCACTATGTCTGCATGTTTAATGTGCTCTTTTAAACTAAAGTTAGGGTTATAGACAATTCCTAACCACGGTCTAATCATAACCTGTTTAGTTTAACAGGCATCAATTAGTATTGGTGTCTGCCATGCTAGATAAAATAACATGCTGAACACCCTGCCTGTTAAAGTAGTCTAGGTAGGGGCCGAGCTGAGTCCGATTATGCCGGCGGCTAGGGCAAGCGGTATGATCCCCAAAGTGACATAGGGCTTTCATGGATGCCTTCGTCCCGAACTGTGAGTATGGCCGTCATTAAGGTAGGGCGGTTTATTAGAGACCTCGGATGTTGTACGCCTTTAGACACAGAACATAGTTGCAATCCAGGCTAAGATATATCTAAAATACTCGAATATAGGTCAATCAACATATAGGAACAGTATAACATAGAATCAGGACCCCCTCTATAAAACACTTTTAGGTTTGGTTAGACTTAAACCTAATGGAGAATGAATCACCCTCTCATCAAAGTTATTGATGAAGATTGCATAACTGGATTATAAGACAAAGAGTTAGGAATAAAGGCTAGTTACTACTAAGCCGTTACCACTTCCTTGGGAGTACGATAATTATGTAATAAAATCGTAGATACTTTCCAACAGACTAGCTACACGATAGGTACTCTGCCTTAGGTTCTGGCTGATTAAGTGACACCATAGAGACTAAATGTGACAATTAGTCAATCACAGTCCTTAATTATTCATAATCAACATAGGGTAAAATAACACCTATTTAGCACGTCAACCGGAAACCCATCAAATGTAATAATGAAACTTACCTTGGGAAGACGGGAATTGAAAGGTCACCTTTTGTTCCTTGAAGGCAATTAAGAAAGGGTTTGACTGACTTTTCTCTTACCCATTTGGTCATTTGTCTTTTATCCGGAAGTAGGATGAGTGTTCTGCCCCAAAATATGTATATATTCTGTGTATATCTTCTTTTGCCCTACAATAAAGGCAGGACAAGACAAAGAAAGAAATTATCCGGAAGTAGTAAGAGTGTCTGCCCAAAATAATAATAATATATGTGTGTATATATATATATATATATATCCTGTTGACCCGCTGTGAGACAAGATAGAGCAAGGCAGAAGGTAGCTGTCGGGTACAGGGAATAGGACACAGAATAGGACAAAACGGCTGAAATGGTAAATAAATAAAAATAAGATAAACTGGAATTAAAGTAAAGAACCAGCAATTAAAGTCAAATAAACAAAATAAAAACAGCAAATAAATTAACAGAAATAACCGAAAACTAGAAAATAATAATAAAAAAAAGTAATCAGAAAAATCAGTAAATAAAAAAAATGAAAAGAAATAAATAAAAAGAAAAGAAAGACAGGAAATAAAAATAAGTAAACAAGAAGCAACTAAATTAACTAAACATAGAAGAAAGAAAATCAGAAAATAAAATTGGAGAGTGTTCACTTGAATTTTTCATTAGTGTGAGGTCCATCCAATTCTTTATCATTGAGCAATGATAGAGAATTAACGGTTTGCTCTTGGTCCCCATCTTTGTAGATTTTTAGTCTATGACCATTGACCTTAAACTTAGTCCCTATTTTTCCCACGACCGAGACCACTCCATGAGGATGAATTTGTTCAATTGTGTACGGTCCAGTCCATCTTGACTTCAATTTTCCTGGAAATAGTCTCAATCTTGTATCGAAAATCAAAACTTGCTGTCCAACTTCAAAATTTCTTGGCTGGATGTGTTTGTCATGCCATCTCTTAGTCTTCTCCTTGTATAGCTTGGCATTTTCATAGGAAAATAATCTCAGCTCATCCAGTTCAGAAAGCTGCAGTATTTTCTTGTTTCCAGCAGCATTCATGTCCATGTTGAGATGCTGCAGCTCCCAGTATGCTTTGTGCTCTAGCTCAATGGGTAAGTGACAAGCTTTCCCAAAAACTAGTCTATAAGGAGACATACCTATTGAAGTCTTGAAAGCTGTCCTGTAGGCCCATAGACCATCATCTAACCTTCTTGACCAATCCTTTCGGGTTGGGTTAACCACCTTCTCAAGGATACCTTTGATGATTCGGTTGGACAATTCAACTTGCCCGTTTGTTTGAGGATGGTATGGCAAGGCAACCCAGTGATGAACATGGTACTTAGCTAGTAAGGCTCCTAGCCATTTGTTGACAAAATGAGAACCCTCATCACTGATGATTGCTCTAGGTGTTCCAAAACGTGAGAAAATATTCTTTCGAAGGAAATTGATCACCACTTTGGACTCATTAGTGGGGAATGCTGCAGCTTCCACCCACTTAGACACATAATCTACTGCCATTAAAATGTATGAATTCCCAAAGGAAGGTGGGAAAGGTCCCATAAAATCAATGCCCCATACATAAAAAAGTTCCACTTCCAAAATGTTGGTGAGAGGCATTTCGTTTCTTCTTGAGATCACACCTTGCCAAAATGGCAGCGATCACACCTTGCCACAAACTCATAACAGTCTTTAAATAATGAAGGCCAAAAGAAACCAGATTGTAGTACCTTTGCTGCAGTTCTTGACCCTCCAAAATGTCATCCACATGGTGAGTTGTGACATTGAAAAATGATGTCCTCAATTTCATCATCGTTTACACATCTCCGAATCACTTGGTCTTTGCATTGCTTGAACAAAAAGGGTTCCTCCCAAAAATAACTTTTGACATCATGGAGAAACTTCTTTCGTTCATGGTATGAGAAATCTGGCGGCATTGCACCACTGGCTAGAAAGTTGGCATAATCTGCATACCACGGCAGTTTCATGTCTTCTGAAATTTCCAGCAGTTGTTCATCCGGAAATTGTTCATTAATTGGGATTTCACATCCCCCTTGTTGCTCCAATCGAGACAAATGATCAGCCACTTGATTCTCCACTCCCTTCTTGTCCTTGATTTCCACATCAAATTCTTGTAGGAGTAGAATCCATCTAATGAGCCTTGGTTTTGAGTCCTTCTTAGCAAGTAGATATTTGATGGCAGAATGATCGGTGTAGACTATCACTTTAGTGCCCACCAAATAGGACTTGAATTTATCAAAGGCAAACACAACAGCAAGTAACTCTTTTTCAGTAACAGTGTAATTTACCTGAGCCTCCGTGAGTGTCTTGCTTGCATAATAGATGGAATGAAAAATCTTGTTATGCCGCTGCCCCAAAACAGCACCTACTGCATAGTCACTTGCATCACACATCAGCTCAAATGGTAAATTCTAATCAGGTGCTATGATAACGGGGGCTGAAATAAGCTTTTGTTTGATTTCCTCAAATGCTGCGGCACAGGCTGCATCAAAAGAAAACACATTATCTTTTTCTAATAATTGACATAAAGGCTTAGATACCTTAGAAAAGTCCTTGATGAATCTCTGGTAGAAGCCCGCATGTCCCAAGAAGCTTCGAATGTGTTTCACTGTTGTTGGGGTTGGTAGTTTTTCAATCACTTCTATCTTTGCTCGGTCTACTTCAAGACCTTTCTTTGAAATCCTGTGACCCAACACAATTCCTTCTCTAACCATAAAGTGACACTTCTCCCAATTGAGGACTAAGTTAGTTTCCTCACAACGTTTAAGTACATTGGCCAAATTTTCTAAACACTTATCAAAAGAATCCCCAAATATGGAAAAGTCATCCATAAAAACCTCTAAGTACTGCTCCACCATATCTGTGAAAATGGCCATCATACAGCGCTGGAATGTTGCTGGAGCATTGCATAACCCAAATGGCATCCTTCTGAAAGCAAATGTACCATAGGGACAAGTGAAAGTAGTTTTGTCCTAGTCCCCTGGTGCTACAGCAATCTGGTTGTAACCTGAATAACCATCCAGAAAACAATAATACTCATGTCCAGCTAACCTGTCCAACATTTGGTCAATGAAAGGCAATGGAAAGTGGTCCTTCCTCGTGGCTTTGTTGAGTTTCCTATAATCAATGCATATGCGCCATCCCGTGACTGTTCTTGTAGGAATCAACCCGTTGTCTTCATTTGTTACCACAATGATTCCTCCTTTCTTGGGCACACATTGAATAGGACTTACCCAAGAACTATCAGAGATGGGGTAGATGATTCCAAAATCCAGCCACTTGATGATTTGTTCCTTCACCACTTCCTTCATAATTGGATTCAATCTTCGCTGCCCTTCTATGGAATTTTTGGAAGCTTCTTCCAAACTGATTTTGTGCATGCATAAGGTTGGACTTATGCCTTTAATGTCAACTAAGGTCCAGCCCATAGCTCTCTTGTGTTGCCTCAGTACTCCAAGCAATTTCTCCTCTTGTGCAGCATCAAGGAAGGCTGAAATGATCACTGGCAGCGTTGAATCTACCCCTAAGAACCCGTACTTCAAATGTTGCGGCAACTGCTTCAATTCCAGCTGTGGTGGTTCTTCAACTAAAGGTTTTGTTATCTTTAAATCTCTAGAAGGCAGCTCCAAGGATTCATATTGAGCTCGAAATCTGAACCTTTGGGGGCTTCCTTCTAACCAAGTTGAATGTGCTTTGGTCTCCATATTTCCATCCTCATGCAAACCTTCCTCCATTAATGCCTCCGTGGCATCCTCACCTTGCTCTTCATCTTTTTCTTCCCAAGAGTCTCGGGTGGTAATATGAAAACACTCCTCACCTTCATCATAGAATTTCATGGCCTTGAAAACGTTGAATGTGACTCTTTCGTTCTGGAATCTCATGGTTAGCTCCCCCTTTTGCACATCAATAAGAGTCCTTCCCGTAGCTAGGAAAGGTCTTCCTAAAATGATGGGAACTTCCCTGTCTGCTTCATAGTCAAGAACAATAAAGTCAGCTGGAAAAATAAACTTATCCACTCTTACCAGGACATCCTCAATTTTCCCATCGGGGTGAGCTAGAGACCTATCCTCCAGTTGCAATGTTACCGTCGTAGGTCTTACCTTTCCTATGCCCAATTATTTGAAAACTGACATAGGCATCAAGTTGATGCTAGCACCAAGATCACACAAGGCCATGCCACAATATGAGTCTCCAATAGAACAAGGAATATTGAAACTCCCCGGATCTTTCATTTTAGGGGGCAATTTATCCTGCAAAAGGAAACTACATTCTTTTGTTAGTGCAACAATTTCATATTCTCCCAACTTTCTCTTCTTTGTAAGGATATCCTTCATGAATTTCGCATAGTTGGGCATTTGTTCAATGGCTTCCACCAATGGAATGTTGATGTGCAGCTGTATCAACATGTCTAAGAACTTCTTGAACTGCTCATCTTGCTTCTTTTTGGCAAACCTCTGTGGAAAAGGCATCCTTTGCTGTTCTGGTTTGCTCTCTGGAATATTGCATTGCTGCGGCATTGGCGATACTGGGGCTGCAGTATCCGGCTGTTTTGAACTGGTTCGTTGCTGCGGTATTGGCGATGCTGCAGCATTTGGCTCTACTGGTTCTGGTTCAGCTACTGGAATTTCCACATTTCTGCTGGGCTCACTGGTCTTCTCAGCTGGTCCAGACTTCATTTTTGGCTGATCCTACAATCTGCCACTTCGCAATGTTATAGCCTTGCAATGTTCTTTTCCTTCTCTTCTTGGATTTTCTGTATCGCTCGGAAGTGATCCTTGTGGTCTACTCCTCATCTCTTGGGCTAACTGCCCTACGTGGTTCTCCAAGTTATGAACATTAGATGATAGTCCTTGCATGGTAGTTTCTATCCTTGCCATAAAATCTCTCATCATGTTCTCTAAAGCATTTGAAGGTGGTTGTTGTTGTAGAGGTCTTTGTTGATTGTTGAGTTGTTGTTGCTGCTGCTGGGGGTACTGTTGTTGCTGCTGGAGCAGTGGCCTTGGGTTCATACCTTGCGTAGGGTGCATCACTTGATTGCTCCAAGAAATATTTGGATGCTGCCTCCAAATAGGGTTGTAAGTGTTTGATTGAAGACCATTACCCCGGTTTTGATTCCCCATGAAGCAGATTGAAGTGGGATTGTGAGCACAATCCTCAAATAAATGCCCTTCTCCACAATAAACACAGCACACAGCTTGCACCTGGCTTACATTGGACTGGTTTAGGTGATCAGCAGCCCGCCCGCTATGCTGCGGCATCGTCAGTGTCTTCAGCATATTAGACATGGATGATACTTGGGCTGAAAGTGAAGTTATTGTGTCTAATTCCAGCACTCCAGCCACTCTTCTTCAGCTTGGCAGTCTTGTTGTAGGCCATTGATAATTGTTGTTGGCAATCCTCTCAATTATTTCATAGGCTTCATTGTATGTCTTCGCCAAAAGTGCTCCATTTGCTGAAGCATCCACTATCATTCTGGTGTGTGCATTCAACCCGTTGTAAAATGTCTCCATTTGAATACAATGTGGGATTCCGTGATGTGGACATCTCCTTAACAACTCTTTGAATCGTTCCCATGCCTCATACAATGATTCATCTTCTATTTGTTGAAAATAGGTGATTTCATTTCTCAATTTAGCATTTTTCGTTGGAGGAAAATATTTCATCAAAAATTTCTCGGTAAACTGCTGCCATGAAGTCACAATACCAGAGGGTAGAGAATTGAGCCATTCTCTAGCTTTGTCTCTCAGAGAATATGGAAACAATTTCAGCCTCAAAGCATCGTCCGTCACCCCTGTTAGCTTAAAACCATCGCTTACCTCCAAGAATAACCGTAGGTGCATGTGTGGATCTTCAGCAGGTAATCCACTGAACTGCCCTACTGTTTGCAACATTTGAAACATCACTGGTTTCAGCTCGAATTGTGCTGCAGCAATCTCTAGTTGCATAATACTTGGTTTCAATGCATTAAACATAGGGACTGCATACTGCCGAATGGCATGATCCCTATCATCCGCCATCACCACTAGATTATGGGCAGGTTCAGGTTGTGTATCCCGCGGGTCTTCCATGGTTGCCCTAACCGTGGTTTGCTTTTTCTTCTTCCTTAACGCCTTGGCTGTTTTCTCAATTTCCGGATCAAGTGGCAGCAATGAAGATTGAGAGCCCTTGTGCGTTTTACTCATGCAAAACAGCACATGTTAAGGAAGGAGTGAGACACAAGCTGAAATTTAGCATATAATTCAAGTTAATAAATCCACAAATCAGTTCAGCTCATGCATATTTTATTTGTACCTCATACAATCATTTAAATAATCTCATAAGCTCAAGAATGAGTATAAAAATAAACTGAAAAATAAAAGTAACCAAATGCAAACAATCAATATTTACAAACAATTGACTCCAAAGTCCCCGACAACGGCGCCAAAAACTTGTTGCGTTGTGTGCGAGTGTCACAATTTGAGAAGATAAGAAGATAGAATAATTCAACGCAATCTTAACAAGTGCGTGTGTCACAATTTGAGAAGATAAGAAGATAGAATAATTCAACGCAATCTTAACAAGTGCAAGTATACACCGGTCAACAAGTAATATATGTACCTAAGTACAAGATTATCGATCCCACAGGGACTATGTGTGCCAATTACAAATGCAAATATGATTGTACAAATGGTTAAAAATGAAGAAATAATAATAATGAATCATCAAAGAATAAAAGAATGATAAATGATGTATAGAGATTGGTCTAATGCTACGGTATTCCTACTCCTAACTACACTAACAGTTAAAAGTTAGCCTACTGGAAATCACCACAAGAGTACTGCAGGTAATACAATGCTGTGGCATTCACGCAAAAAATGTAAGTGCAAGCCAAAAATGAATCTAAGTATACAAAGCATACTCTCAGTTCCATATCAATGCTACAGCATGTCTGGTTTCACCCAGACTACTTGATCTACTAGTCTAGATCCCCAATAACATACCTTGGACCTAGTGCAACGCTAGGCAGTGAATGTACCGCTGTTCACGCAGTTCTCAAATCCACTGCTATATGATTACCGCTGTTCACGCAGTTCTCAAATATAGCACCACATTATTCTAATGTAATTACATGAATAAACCAAGCATTGCCCCATACGAGCATTAAACATAAAAACAGAAAGTAATGCTGCATCATACTTATCATCATAGTCAAAACAGTGTATTCAACATGCTCACACTTAACTACACCACAACATCTTCAGGTTAAAAATATATATTATGCTGAAACGAATCATGGAAAACAAGGAACAACGTAATGGGAAAAACAGCCCCTAGGTCCATAGTGACAAACCAATCAACGGAGTCAAGCCTAAGACGGAAAACATATTACTCCCCAAAACATTTTTAATCAACCCTTGAACCACGAAACATGAAGGACAAAGACTAAAGTAATAGGAAAAGATAGTCCCTAGATCCATAGTGACACCAATCAACGGAGTCAACCCTAAGACGGAAAACATATCACTTCCCAAAACATATTTAATTAATCCTTGAACACATGTAAACATTCTCATATTACAAAGAACATTTAGTTACAAAAAATAGTAGCAAATTAAGGAAATGGAGAGAGGATTACTCTGTCCGGAAATCACCCTACTGCCCAAATCAGTTTAATTAATCTGCTACCCTTCGTTTCCTCTACTGGATGCTGCTGCTTCTCTAGTGCTCAGCTGATGAATGCTTCAGCAAGTCACCCTGCTCACTCTTGTGTTCTTCCCTTCCTAAGAGTTAGTCTAAAACTAAGAAGAAAAGCTAAGATATCCTGAGAGAACTAAGAAGAAAAACAAACTCTCTAAGATGGCCAAAAGCCAAAACTAAACTACTCTATGTTATGTTCCTTCTCTCGGTTTTTCATATACATATGTAGCTTCTTGTGCACCGAGAGCCATTGCCAAGCTGCCACGTGTCCATGTTTCTGGAATTTTCTCCAAAAATTCCAGCAAATAGTCAAAATAAATCCCAGCTGTATTCTGGAGTTTTTGTCATCTTCCTCTGATGATGCAGCATTGTAAGCAGAATTTTTGTCTTTTCCTCTGACGGCTGCAGGATTTGCAGCAGAACTTCAGGTACTTTCTGTAGAGCTTTTGTCTTTTTCCTCTGGCGGCTGCAGGGTCAGCAGCAACATTTCAGCTGCCTTTTCTGAAAGTTTTTACTTTATCTTCAACCTTTTTGTCCCCTTTGTCGCCATACAAAGAAGCAAACACACACACACACACACATATATATATATATATATACAAATATACATATATATGTATATTTGTATATATATATGTAAAACGGATAGGACAAAGGAATTAAATGCATAGTACCACAAGTTGACATTTGATATGCCTAGTTGGATTTTTAAGTGACAAATAGTGTATGGATGTGTAATATATATATATATATATATATACATACATATATATATATATATATATATAGATATAGATATAGATATATATGTATGTATAGATGCAATTTATCCACACTTTCTTCACTTCCTTCTTGGTCACAATTATCCAACTTTCTTTCAACAATGTCAACCATCCACATTCCCTTTTCTTACCCTTGTCACAACAAGTCAATTCAAATAAATTCCCAAATAATAACAAATACTACAGCTCATCACATGTTGAGAAATTTATTCAATTAAATTGACTTTTAACAATAAATCCATATTTTTGGGTAAAAAGGGAGGAAATATCAAATCAACACATTTTTATTCCATTTTCCAAAGAAAGTCAATTAATTACCGAATAAAAATGTGGCAAATTAGATGTGAATAACTCTATTATTTTAGAGTTATCAACACCCATAGTCTTTTCTAGGATTTTCTTTATTCCCCTATTTGTTACCTCAGCCAGCCCATTGGTTTGAAGATGGTAGGCTGTGGAGAAGTGATGCTGAACTCCGTATTGCTGAAGTACCTTCTGCAATTGAGAGTTGCAGAAGTGCGT
This sequence comes from Asclepias syriaca, assembly GCA_027405835.1. Taxonomy (NCBI): domain Eukaryota; kingdom Viridiplantae; phylum Streptophyta; class Magnoliopsida; order Gentianales; family Apocynaceae; genus Asclepias; species Asclepias syriaca. The sequence goes on along the minus strand of CM049929.1, from coordinate 12,315,840 downwards.
ACCTCGGTCACTGATTAGGGCGTTCGGACATCCAAATCTGGCGAAAATCTGCTTAAGGAATCTGCATACGACTCTAGCATCATTAGTGGGTAGGGCCTGTGCCTCAGGCCATTTTGAAAAATATTCTACAGCTACTATGATATACTTCTTACCAAAAGAGGGAGGAAACTGACCCATAAAGTCTATACTCCATATGTCAAATATCTCTACACTTTGAATTACCTGTTGGGGTAGACTGTCTAGAGAAGATATGGTTCCATCTTTCTGACAGGCATCGCACGATCCTATGAATGTTGCGGCGTCTTTGAATATGGTAGGCCAGTAGAAGCCTACTTCTAATACTTTTCGGGCGGTATTAGCTACAGCTAAGTGACCGCCTGCTGGTCCGCAGTGACAATGTTCCAGAATTCGGAAACCTTCTTCTTGAGAGACACATCTCCTGATCATCTGATCTGCACATATTCGAAATAGAAAAGGATCTTCCCAATAGTAATATTTTAGGTCAGCAAAGAATTTTCTTCTTTGTTGAGCAGTGATATCACTATGGAGAGTCCGAGCAGCCAAGTAATTTGCTATATCTGCAAACCAAGGGGGTGAGAAAATAGCAAACAATGCACACAGATTCTCATCCAGAAATTTATCAGATATAATTGATTCATCAATTGCTTCTAGGGTCGGATTCTCTAGCCTGGACAAGTGGTCTGCGGCTAAGTTTTATGCCCCTTTCTTATCCCGTATTTCTATGTCGAATTCTTGAAGCAATAAAACCCATCTGATTAATCTTGGCTTTGCGTCGGTTTTATTGAACAAGTATTTTAATGCAGAATGATCAGTATAAACAATAGTTTTAGACAGGACTAGATAAGATCAAAATTTGTCAAATGCATATACTACTGCTAATAATTCCTTTTCTGTCGTAGTGTAATTTTCCTGAGCATCAGTTAAGGTTTTACTAGCATAATATATTACATGAAATTTCTTATCATGTCTTTGTCCTAAAACAACTCCTACTGCATAGTCACTAGCATCACACATAAGTTCAAAAGGTAGACTCCAGTCAGGTGACGTCATGACAGGTGCAGTAGTTAAAAGTTCCTTAAGTCTATTAAAAGCTTTTAGACATTTTTCATCAAAGACGAATGGAACATCTTTTCCGTGTAAATTGGTCAACGGCCTGGCTATTAATGAGAAATCTTTTATAAACCTACGATAAAAGCCAGCGTGTCCCAAAAAACTTCTAATGGCTCTCACATTCTTGGGTGGAGGTAGTTTTGAAATAACTTTAATTTTGGCCTTATCTACTTCCATACCTAGGTGTGAGATCTTATGTCCTAAAATGATTCCCTCTTTTACCATGAAGTGGCATTTTTCCCAATTTAAAACCAAGTTAGATTTTATACAATGTTTCAACATTAATTCCAAGTTCTTTAGACAAACCTCAAATGAATTACCAAAATTAGAAAAGTCATCCATGAATACTTCCATAGATTTTCCTAACATGTCCTCAAAGATAGCAATCATACAACGTTGAAATGTAGCAGGTGCATTACACAAACCAAAAGGCATCCTTCTATATGCAAATGTTCCAAAAGGGCATGTGAAAGTAGTTTTATGCTGGTCCTCAAGGGAAATAGGAATTTGAAAGTAACCAGAAAACCCATCAAGAAAGCAATAAAACATATGTCCAGACAATCTTTCTAACATTTGGTCAATAAAAGGAAGGGGGAAGTGGTCTTTTCGTGTGGCCGTATTTAGTTTCCTATAGTCTATGCATACACGATGACCAGTTACAGTTCTCGTAGGGATTAGTTCATTATGTTCATTTCTGACAACTGTTATACCGCCTTTCTTAGGTACTACCTACACCGGGCTTACCTACTCACTATCTGAGATAGGGTAGATAAGTCATGCATCTAACAGTTTGATTACATCTTTCTTAACAACATCACACACATTAGGATTCAACCTCCTTTGAGGTTGCACACATGGCTTATACTCATTTTCTAGAAGAATCTTATGCGAACAAAAGCTTGGATTAATACCTGGAATGTCTGCAATTTTGTAGGCGAAGGCTCTTCTATACTTTCTGCATATGTCCACGGTCAGCTTCCATTGTTCTGCAGTCAGATCAACTGCAAGAATATTGGGAAGTTTCTTGTTGTCGTCTAGGAATTCATAGCACAGATGAGTGGGTAGTTCCTTCAGTTCCAAGTCTGTTCTTTCTTCATCTCATCATCACCTATCTCAGTGAAACTATCAGAAGTAATTTCATATTCAGAAGAGCTAAGTTCAGTCTCCTCTAATTCTAGGGAGTCCTCACTCAGGACTTGATAGTTTGAGCATAGGTCTGTCACGTTAACTACAATCAAGTGTTCAATAGCATCCACACAAAAACAAGTATCATCTAAATGCATGGGATACCTAAGAGTCTCATTCAGATCAAAAGTGATGTCCTCATTACCTACCCTTAACTTGATTTGACCATTACTGACGTTTATTAATGCTTTTGAGGTAGCTAGAAATGGTCGACCTAGGATCAGGGGCACTCCCCCTTCCCCATTCATATCCATGACAACAAAGTCCACAGGGAACACAAATTTTCCGACCTTTACTAAGAGATCTTCAATTATTCCTTTAGGGATTTTGACTGTCCTATCTGCAAGTTGTATGCACATCCTAGTCGTTTTCAAGTCATGCAATCCTAATTTATCAAATAATCTAGATGGCATGAGATTAATACTAGCTCCTAAGTCTGCTAATGCATGCATGTTAGTAATATTTCCAATTGTACATGGCAAGGTAAAATAACCAGGATCTTTCTGTTTAGACGGCAGTTTATTCAACAAAACCGCCGAACACTCTTCATTAAGAACCACCTTGTCCATGTCAAATTTTCTTTTATTACTAACGACTTCTTTTAAAAACTTAGCATACTTTGGCATTTAAGAAATAATATCAAGTAAAGGCAAATTAACATGAATCTGACTAAAATTCTTAAGAAACTTTTCAAATTGCTCCTTATCTTTATTGTGCATAAGTCTGGCAGGGTAAGGTACTTTTGGCCGATACTCAGGAATAAACTCCGTCTTCCCTTTCCTTGCTACTTCGATTTCGACATCCATCGGCGTTGGATCCTTGGAGCCTTCTTCTGGTTCCTGCACAAGAATAGGAGGGTCAGATGGTTTGGGTGGAGATGGAGATAGCATTTTACCAGATCTTAGAGTGGTCTTGCATTCAGTTTGGGGTTGGTCTCAGTGTTGCTTGGTAGCGTTCCCTGGGACCTGTGAGAGAGATGGGTGGATAGCTGACCCATTTATCTCTCTAAGGTTTGTATAGTAGCTTGTGTATTTCTGACTATTTTCGGTCTGCTTCTGTCTGTTCTCGTTCTGCTGGATTCTTTCCGCATGAGCTTCCTGGACCTTCCTGTTAGACTCTATCATTTCCTTGTTAGAGTCGGCAATGCTTTTCAGCATGTCCCTGAATTCTTGCATGGGGTCAGTTGGAACGATGTAGTTCCTAGGTGCAGGCAGAGCGACTTGCTGGTTCTGCGGATATGGCAGTTGCTGAGGCACCCTTTTCTGGAAGTTAGCAGTCTCAAAATTGTTTCTCCAGCTGAATCTCGGATGGTTCTTCCAAGTGGGATTGTAGGTATTCCCTATAGGAGCAGAGTTAACTGCATCCACTTGTTCCATATCCTCTGGAATAGTCAATATTCCATTACCATAACAATCTCCACTAAAATGCAGTCCTTGGCAAAATTCGCAGACTTGATACACTGACTGAACGCTTTTCCCTTGTTGGAAAGCATTCAGTTGATTAGTAATGCTGGCCTTCAGTGCCTCAAATTCATCATCAGTGGAGGCGAGGGCCGCATTTACTGGTTGCTTCTTAGCTCGGCCACTTGTGCGCCAGTTCTTGCTATTCCTATAGAGCCTCTCCAGAGCATTTCTAGCATCTACATCACTCATTCCATTGAAACCGCTCTGGGGATTGAGTCCATCAAGAACTTGTTTACCCATGTCTGTCATAACCCCGTAGAATTGCTGGATCAGCAATGCTTCGGTAAGTCCATGTTGGGGGCAGAGCCTGAGTAGCTCCTTGAATCTGTCCCAAGCTTCAATCACTGTCTCATCAGCAGCTTGAGTAAAACTGGACAGAGCCCTTCGATATTCTAGGACCCTTGCTGCAGAGTAATACTCTTCTAGGAAGGCTTTGCTTAACTCGTCCCAAGAGGTGATGGAGTTAGTGGGTAGCTGGGCCAACCATCTCTTAGCTCTATCCCTCAGTGAGTAGGGAAAGAGGTTTAGTTTGGTTACTTCTGCAGTATGATCTCCCTTGAGGCCTTCGTAGAGAGAAGAGAAATCTGATAAGTGTTCTAGCGGATTCTCGGCTGCAGTTCCTCCAAACTGAACCAGATTAATAATTAACTGGATCACATTCGGTTTAAGATCATAGAGAGGGTTTCCAGGGATTTGGATGGCGAATGATATTGGAACAGTCTGTGGCTGGATGTAGGATTCGAGGGGAGGTCTTTCAGCAGCCATCTCTGTTCTTCGCTGTTAGCTGTACAGATGAGACGTTCAGGATTCTCAACTGGTGTTTCAAGGTTAGCTTCTGAAGATCGAGTCATGCAACTACAGAGAAGAATACGTTTAAGCCCGAGCAGACTGGTTAGTGGAGTTACACGGGAAGTGAAAAATTAGAAGAATTTGGAAGAAAACACATATTCAACTACGAAAGGGAAAACAATTTATACAAGAGATAGGAAAAAGAATAACTTACCATTTAACAAGAAAAATACAAATTTTTTTCAGATTTTAAATTTTAACATTTTTTTTCTTTTTATATTTCGAAAGCAATTAAATTCCCTCAATATGGTTTTAGAATAATTTTCTAAAATTTGATTATCCTAAGTGTCTTAATTCCAGATAATATCTAAAATCAATTAGTTATGATAACCCTATATTTTGGAAATTGATTGTCTAACTAGCATAAAATAAGTGTTGGGTCTAAGGTCTAGGTTATTACCGTTACCTATCATAATTCTCTAGAATTTTGATCAGGAATCCTAAGTTCATTATGATATTTCTCCGGTAACAGCGCAAAAAATCTGATGTTTTCCGATCGGTATGCTAAAAGATAGGCTTTATGTACCTATATCGATTATGAGTAATTAAGGACTGAGTCTTACTAACTGTCACTTTAGCATTCAATTATTGTCACTTAATCAATCAGAACCTAAGGCAGAGTACCTATCGTGTATGTTCTTGGAAAGTATCTACGATTTTAATTTATTAATATCGTACTCCCAGGGAAGTGATAACGGCTTAGTAGTAACTATCCTCTTACCCTAACTCTTATCTTATGATTCAGTTATGCAATCGTTCATCAATATCTTTGATGAGAGGGTGATTCATTCTCCACTAGGTTTAAGTCTAATTAAGCCTAAAAGTGTTTTATAGATACTGTCTTGATTCTATGTTATGCTGTTCCTACATGTTGATTGACCTATCTTCGAGTATTTTAGACATGTCTTAGCCTGGATTGCAACTATGTTCTGAGTCTAAAGGTGTACCACATCTGAGTCAACTGATAAAACCGCCCCATCGCCATTGACGGCCCTACTCACGGTTCGAGCTAAAGGCATCCATGAAAGCCCTATGCCAGTTAGGGGATCATGCCGCTCGCCCTAACGCCGGCATAAAAACTCAACTCAGCCTACTTAGACTACTCTAACAAACATGGTGTTTCGTAAGTTATTTTATCTAATATGGCAGACACCAATACTAATTGATGCCTGTTAAACTAAACAGGTTATGAATAGACCGTGGTTAGGAATTGTTTATAACCCTAAATTTAGTTTAAAAGAAACTACATTAGACATGCAGACATAATGAATATTAAGCAGGTGGCCATTTCTAGGAAATCATAAGAACTTCAATATGCATAACAAATACTCATAGAATCATAATCCAATAAACATAATTAATTTTTGGACGATCACAATACAAACATATAAAGAGAGGGACAGGGGGACTGATGCCATAAAGAAATCACCCTTTACTTAGTCTCGCCGATGGAGCAACTGCTTGTATATGTTGTACTACTCGACCTGACTCTGCTCGACAGAACCTTCGGAGGACGCTTCCTCAGCCTAGTAGCTGGACTTTACCTTAATACCCAGCTTAAGCCCAGCCCTGTGGACTGACTCTTCGAACGCCTAGAGCCCTCTTAGGATCTCCTAACGAAATCCCGAGTATTCTATGAATACCAGAAACGAACCTATCTATCGTAGCCTAGGATTTGAGACTAATTCTCAGAAACAAAGAAAACGAGACACTATCTAAGAAAAAATAAACTTCTAACCCGAGTCTCTAAGTGACTTATGTACTCGAGAAAAATGTACACTTGAAGTCACTAAATGACTCAGATCGAGTGGAGAGGAATGATTTCAACTGAGGAATGCCTGGGGTATTGATAGCAGCTTTCTGGAGTGAAGTTTTCCAAGAATTTCGATGTGGGACTTGGACCAGGCATCCGAGACACCCTTCATGGATTGGGACGCCCGTCCCGGCCTGTTGACCAGGTCAGGACGGCCGTCCCAAGTCCTGGACGCCCGTCCTGGCCTGTTGACCAGGTCAGGACGCCCATCCTGATTCGGGACGCCCTCCTCAACTTTCGAACTTCTGAAAATTGCATTTTTGCCCCGAAATTTGCCATTTTCTTGTACTTGTCACCTCACACTTCCAAAGTCATAAAAACTGTGAAATTGGGTTAATAACAAACAATTAAGACCGATTAGCCCTCAATTTCACCCTAAATTATGCCTAAAAACATGCTAAAAATGTGATATGATTTATGCATATCATTTACCCTATATCGATTATGAATAATTAAGGACTGAGAATTACAAATTGTCACATTTAGCATCTATGTTGTCACTTAATCAATCAAAACCTAAGGCAGAGTACCTATCGTGTAGCTAGTTGTTTGGAAAAGTACTTACGATTTTAATTTATTATTATTGTAATCCCAAGGAATTGGTATGGGCTTAGTAGCAACTTTCCTTTAACCCTAGATGGTCCTTCTGGTTCGGGCCTAGATGGTCCTTCTGGTTCGGGCCTAGATGGTCCTTCTGGTTTCTTTTTCTTTCGAACTAGAGCTTCAGGATTTTCTAGTTTCTTTACTACTTGGTTTGTAGCTGCTCTTGTTCTCTTCATCTATAAGTGTAGAGTCTGGTTAGAATAAATAACAATAAAAATGATAAAAACAAATTTGTAAAATAATAAAAACAAAATAACAAGCGAGTGTGATATGCACAAATCATATCACTTTTTTAACATGTTTTTTGGCACAAATTAGGGCAAAATTGGAGTTAAATCATTCTCAATTGACTGTTAAACGCAATTTCACAGTTTTTGTGATTTTGGAAGCTTCAAGTGAAGTATGCAAGAAAATGGCAAATTTTGGGGTAAAAACGTGATTTTTCAGAAGTTCAAAAGTCAGGACGGGCGTCCCAAGACCAGGACAGGCATCCTGACCCGATCAAAAACCCGGGACGAGCGTCTAGGACCCGGGACAGGCATCCAGGACCCGGGACGGGTGTCCTGACATGGTCAACAGGCCAGGACGGGTGTCCTGACATGGTCAACAGGCCAGGACGGGCGTCCCAGATTCAGGTCGGGCGTTCCGAGCCCCTGTATAGACTCCCACATCATTTTCTGCATAAAAAATCACTCAGCTCTCCTGCTATAAATACCCCATGCCTTTCACAGTTGAATTCATTCCTCTCCACTTGATCAGAATCATTCAGTGACTTCAAGTATACATTTTTCTACAGTATACAAGTCATTCAGTGATTTTAGGTATTTTTCGTTCAAGTAGATTTCTAGTTTTCGAGAGTGTCTCGTGTTCTTCGTTGCTGAGAGTCTATCTCGGATCTTAGAATACGACTAGATAGGTTCGTTTTTATTATTCATAGAATACCTGGGATTTCGTTAGGAGATCCTAAGAGAGCATTAGGCGTTCGAAGAGTTAGTCAACAGGGCTTTTAGGCCTGCACCAGAAATACCATGAGGGACTCTTCCTTCACAACCAGTGGAAGTAAACTCAAGCCCAGATGCCAGTGACCTAGTGAGACGATTCCTGAACGCCCGTGAGCATAGTCCCACGGAAGAAGATCCTTCTGAGGATACCTTCCCTCCTAGAGAAGAACCCCAGAGATCTCCAGTTCACCCTCCTGCCTAGAGAGTTCCTATAAATCCACCCCCTACTGACCAAACCCAAAATTCACCAACCTCTCCTGCATACACCCCAACACCTAAAGAGCGCACCCCTTCATTCGGGGGGAGTACTAACGGTTATCATTCAATGTTGTCCGTGCAGATAGACACGTTGGCTCAAAGGGTCTATGAGATGGACCAAGGAATTGCTAGCAGATTGTGTCATTTAGACCAACTAAGTCTGAATATCACAACTAACGTAGACCGACTCAGAGCCACGGTTAGTCTTCAGGAGAACTAGGGTGCACAACTACTCCGGGAGATGGCTGACTTACGCAGTGAGCAGAACAGGCAGAGGGATGAGATGAGAGCAATACGCATAGAAATGCGAAGCATTCGAACGGAGCTACAGGAGATCAGAGATAAGGGTCGTTGAAAAAGGGAAGATTCTTTTACTTTTATTCTTAGCAAATAATTCGTTTGAACTGAACCTGAATAATTGACCCATATTTTTCTATTTTCAAACTTTTTAAAGGGTCCTTTATATTCAACAATTTTCTTCAGACATTTTATTTCAAATTTCTATGAAAAAAAAAAGTTTTGCAAATACAGTCTATTTTCACTAATTAAATTGCACAAACTCAGTTTTTGTTTTTCTGAAATTCTTGCTGAATTTAAGTTGGGATAAAATTAGGGTAGTCATGATTTTCGAAAAAAAAAGAGACTGAGGAAATTTTGCATAGAGTTTTTAACAACTTCTGAATTTAATTGGATAAACATGAAGCCTTGTTAAAAATTATGATTATTTTTTGTATCTTGAGATTTTCAGGGAATTACGAAAAAAAAAATTTCTCGGAATTGGCACGCGTCCCGAAGCAACCCGGGACGGGCGTCCAGCGGGACGGGAGTCCTGCCTCCGGTCTTCTATAAAAATTCAATTTTTTTCATTTTCTCTCAAATCTACAACCAAAAATTCATCTCTCTAAAAATATTTATCTCTAGCTTCTCTCTACAAATTTTTGGCAAACTCTCCAAAGTTTAAAAATTCGAGTTTCCCTCCAAAATTTGAACTTTAAACTTCACCCAAAAATTCAAATTTCCCTCCAAAATTCGATTTTCCCGCCAAAAATTCAAAATCTTTCCCTAACCTAATTTCATCATTCTGAATTCAAATTCACCTCCAGAATTTGAGTTTAAAGCTTTCCTTCCCACCTAAACTCTCTCGTACGTTTTTAATGGCTCCCAAACGTGCTCGTACCACATCTACCATGACAGTTACCTCAATGGCACACCCTTTTATGCTGTTTCCCTCCAGCACAGCATACCAAGAGAGATGCCTTGGGTACATCGGACGTACGATACTGACGGGCAGAACGTTGGATTGGGCAGCAGTACAGACGCTAGGAGTAGAGTTGGAAGTCAGATGCATACTCGACGTGCCACCTTACAGTCGAGTGTTCATCGTCACAGAGCCCATATACCTGGAGCTGGTATGTGAGTTCTATGCGTCTTTTGCATGCCACCAGGAGCAGATCACATTCCGCTTGGGCGGAATTGATCGGTCGATGAGTATAGACGAGTTCGGTGTCGCCCTAGGTATCTGGCAGAGAGATGAGCTGGATACGCCCGCATACACCACAGCGGTTCAAGACTTCACGTCTGCAGACGTCTCCACTGCTTGGGCTCAGATCTACATGACGGGTGTCCCATACCAGCATGGCTTTGCAAAAGCCACAGGTATTTATCCTACTCTTCGTTACCTGCACGCTATCATTGCACATACATTGTCAGGACGACGGACGGCTCCCGGAACTGTCACCCAGATGGAGACATTCCTTCTAGCCAACATGCACATGGGATCTACGGTAGAGATGGCTAGACTCATCACGGTCGTCATGCGAGGATTCGCTACAAACACCCAGAAACAGTATCTGGGGCTCGGACCGTACATCACCAGGTTAGCCCGCTACCTGGAGTTGGACATAGAGGGCTCGGAGCTGACCCTGGTCGCCCCGACCACCGTTACCGCTGATCTTACTATTCTACGGAACATGGGAATGGTTGTCCGGGATGCGAATGGCCGCTACACCATCCACAAGGATCAGCCAGGACAAGCATCGACATCGGAAGCATTTCCAGCGCATATCCCTCCGTCCGAGACATTCGTGCCACGTACTGCCTTCAAACGACACATGTCGCACGGATTGGCAGAACTATCGGCCCGATACAGTCGAGACATGGACATGATTGACAGACGGCTGACGATGATGGAAGACAGGATTGACAGACGGCTGGCGATGATGGATGACAGGATCGCCATGAACACCAGTAGGATTGAGGAGATACATCAGCAGACTTCCCGAGTGGCGGAAAACTTTGAGTTTGACTTTACAGCAGACTTAGGTCCACTGGACGACAATCCGCCGGGTTCTTAGTCTATCTCCTTCTTTTCTTTCCTTTCTTTTGCTTTTGTTTTTCTTGTTCTATGTGTATAAACATGTCTGGGTTGTATGACGTATGAATTTATGTACAAAATTGATTTATATGACATACAGAATTGTTTGCATTATTTTGTTTTTTTTTCTTACCCATAGTGTGGGTAAGCATCTTTTCTTTCTGTTTTATTTCTTGTTTTCAAATAAGTGTGGGGTATTTAGATATGCATGAACACTGAGGACAGTGCCAAACTTAAGTGTGGGGTAGCAGTGTACTGTGCACTGTAGCAGTTTGCAAATTTTTTTGCATGGTTTTGCTTGTTTTCCCCGTATTTTCACACCCTTCCAAAAAAATTTCAAAATTTTTCCGTCTTTCAGACTTCTAAATGCAGTGTGCTTGGTTAAACAATTGCTTACGTCTATGATATGTAGGTAGTATATTATGGTTAGTAGGAGATAATTGATGACTACTACTGAACTAATTGATTAGGAATAGGGAATTCCTGATAACTGAGCACAACTTTGTCTGGATTAGAGACCTCAGCCAATTGCTTGTTCGAGACTTAACCAGATAAAATTAGACCAGTTGTGGATATATTGGCAGTTAGAATGACTAGATGAGACTCTGAGCTAAAAGTGAAAAGAAACAAAAGAAAGTTAATCAAATGAGGGTAGTTTGCCAGTGGACTTCGCTACTCGAGCACCACTCCTTCGGGGAATTTAAAGCCTGATGCCCTAAGGTCGTGTAGATCTGGGAGTCATCGGAGTGGGACTCGCTACATGGGTAGTTGAAGTTGACGTGTTCTAAGCAGACTCAAAATACCCTGAATCTATAAAGAAAATAACTAAATGCTAAAACATTAAAAATCTGATCACCGAAGTTCATAACTTAAAAAGTTGTCTGTTGTTAGTATGTCTAGCAATGGGTTGAAGTGTTATCTGGTAGTAGTTAAGACAAGAGTACATTGTGTTGACTATCTGGTCTAGACTAGTACACACACTACACATCAGGAAGACCCTGTGACTAAGAAAAAGTTCAACCTAGTTGTTGATTTGTTTTCTGCCTGACCCTAACAAACTACTAGAGACATTTGAGACCTTGTCATAGCAACCTAACCAGTCAGACCTGTGTTAAGAATTGTCTGAAGAATTTTTGGAATAAAAACATGACTAGGAATGCACATATGGTTTAGAATCACTAACTTCAGGTGGACTTTGCTTGAGGACAAGCAAAAAGCTAAGTGTGGGGTTATATGATACGCAAAAATCATATCACATTTTTAGCATGTTTTTATGTATGATTTCGGGTGAAATTGAGGGTAAATTGATCTTAATTGTTTGTTATTTACTCAGTTTCATAGTTTTTATGATTTTGGAAGTGTCAGGTGAAAAGTAGACAAAAACAGCAAATTTTGGGGCAAAAATGCAATTTTTGGAAATGTTGACTTGGTCAAAGGGTCAGGACGGGCGTCCCGAACCCGGGACAGGCGTCCCGACCCAGTCAAACCACCGGGACGGGCATCCAAGACTCGGGGCGGGCGTCCCGACCTAGTCAACAGATCAGGACGGGCGTGCCAACATGGGACGGATGTCCCGAACCCCCAGAACCAGTCCCACATCAAATTTCTGATGAAAAATCACCCCGGGAAGCTGCTATAAATACCCTAGGCCTGCAGCAGTTGAATTCATTCCTCTCCACTAGATCTGAGTCATTTAGTGGTTTTCAGTGTACACTTCTCTAGTACATAACTCACTCAGAGACTCGGATCTCAGTTTCTTTCTTATTAGTGTTTTGTTTTAGTTTCTGAGAAATAGTCTCAGATCTTAGGCTTCTATAGATAGGTTCGTTTCTGGTATTCATAGAATACCCGGGATTTTGTTAGGAGATCCTAAGAGGGCTCTAGGCGTTCGAAGAGTCAGTCCACAGGGCTGGGCTTAAGCCGGGTTGTTAAGTAAAGCCCAGCTACTAGGCTGAGGAAGCGTCCTCCGAAGGTTCTGACAAGCCGAGTCGGGTCAAGCAGTACGGCATATATAGCAGTACGCTCCAACGGCGTGACTACGCAAAGGGTGATTTCTTTATGGCATCAGATAGGTTCGTTTTTATTATTCATAGAATACCTGGGATTTCGTTAGGAGATCCTAAGAGAGCATTAGGCGTTCGAAGAATTAGTCAACAGGGCTTTGCTTAAGCCCGGGACGTAAGGTAAAGCAATAGCTACTAGGCTGAGGAAGCGTCCTCCGAAGGTTCTGTCGAGCAGAGTCGGGTCAAGCAATCCAGGATATACAAGAAGTTGTTCCATCAGCGGACGTAATAAAGGGTGAATACTTTATGGCGGTGGTCCCCTTATCCCTCTCTTTATATGTTTGTACTGTGTTTGTCCAATGACCCATTTGAATACTGAATTATGATATTATGAATATGTGTTATGCATGTTGAAGTTATTTACATTTTTCCAAAAAGGTCACCAGCTTAACTATTATTATGACTGTATATTTACCTGCTCTTTTAAATTATATGAATGGTTATAGACAACTCCTAACCACGGTATAATCATAATTTGTCTAGTTTATCAAGCCTTAATTTAGGGCTTTGTGTGAGGACGAAAGAATTAAGGGTGCCATATTAAATGAAATAACCTATAGATCACCATGTTTGTTAAATTAGTCTAAGTGGCTGAGTTCGTATGTTTATGCCGGTATTAGGGTGAGCGGCATGATCTCCTGAGTGACACAGGACTTTCATGGATGCCTTTAGCTCGAACCGTGAGTAGGGCCATCAATGGCGATGGGGCGGTTTATTAGATAACTCAGATGTGGTACACAAGTAGAATCAGTACATAATTGCAATCTAGACCAAGATATATCTAAAATACTCGAAGATAGGTCAATGAACATGTAGAAACAATATAACATATATCAGAACACTGTTTGTAAAACACTCTTGTCTGCTTAAGTAAACTTGAACCTAGTGTAGAGTGAATCAACCTCTCATCAAAGATTTTGATGAACGATTGCATAACTGGATAATAAAATGAGAGTTAGGGTAAAAGGATAGTTACTACTAAGCCGTTACCACTTCCCTGGGAGTACGATAAAATTCTTAAATTAAAATCGTAGGTACTTTCCAACAGACTAACTACACGATAGGTACTCTTCCTTAAGTTCTGATTGATTAAGTGACAACATAGATGCTAAATGTGATAATTAGTAATTCTAAGTCCTTAGTTATTCATAATCAATATAGGGTAAATAAAATCTATTTTTAGCATATCAGTCAGAACGCATCAAATTTTTGGCGCCGTTGTCGGGGACAATATCATAACGAATTTAGGATTCCTGGTCAAAATTCTAGAGACTTATGATAGGTAACGGTAGTAATCTATACCATAGATATAACACTCATTTTATGCTAGTTAGACCATCAGTTTCCTGAAATATAGGGTTATCATAACTAATTAATTTTAGAAATTATCTGAAATTAAGAAATTTAGGATAATTGATATGCACAAATCATATCACTTTTTTAGCATGTTTAGGCACAAGGACAATCTTCTTGCATCTCCGCAAGCACTAGACTGGGCCCGAACCCCTCAAACCAAGGACCGCATACCCGTGTCCTCTCCTAGAGGGACAATCTTCTTGCATCTCCGCAAGTACTAGGCTGGGCCCGAATGATCGCACGAGATTGGGCTCCTACCACTTAACTCCACATCTAGCAAGCCCAAGCCCACCAACCTTGGGCTCTAATACCACTTGTTGGGAAAGCAAGAACACAGAAGAATGTGTTGTGCCCAAGATCAATACTTTTCCCACTTAAAAGAACCTGTGAGGAGCAACAAACAAACACTCCAAAGAACACCAAGCAACAAAATGATCCAAACAAGAAAATAAAACGATACGAGGCACAATATTTTAACGTGGAAAACCCTTTCAACGTGAAAGAGTAAAAAAACCACGACACCCTTTGGTCTAACCAATTCCACTATCACCAAAAGAGAGTACAAATGCATAATACAGAAGCACCACAATGATATCTAGCCTTTAACAATACTACGAAAGCACTAGAATCAAAATAGAGGATAAAAATTGTAATAAATCACCAAATACCTGCAGCTGATCTGAAGCTCATAACTCAAGATTGAACTGTTGGAATTCGATCTCCACCGTTCATATTGAAGCTACACGAGTCCTTAGACTTCTCCTAAATTATCGGCTAGATCAGACAAGATTTGGATCTCCGATTGACCTAAAAACCAGACCTACGATTTGGAGAAAAGTTGCAGCGAAGAAACCCTCTTCCTCTCACTCTCTCTCTCTCTCTCTCTGTATTTTTTTTTCAATTGGGCCTTCACATTAAGGACACACACATAGTTGGGATCCCAATAATCCCAACAAATCTCCCCCCCCCCCCTCGACTATGTGGAGGTGGTTTCCAAACCGGAAATCAAACAACAAACTTCAAACTTCCCCTTTGGCAAAGCCTTGGTCATCATATCAGAACCATCATCATCCGTGTGAATCTTTTCAAACTCTAATAACTTCAAATCAAGCACATCTCGAATCCAATGATAACGAACATCAATATTATTAGATTTGCCATGGAAAGTAGGATTTTTGCTAAGATGTATAGCACTCTGACTGTCACAATATAAGATATACCTCTTCTGCACAAAACCAAGTTCACGAAGATTTTTGCTAAGATGTATAGCACTCTTTGCAAGCTTCTACAGCTGCAATGAACTTGGCCTCTGTTGTGGACAACGCAACACATTTTTGAAGCTTAGACTGCCATGAAACAACTCCCCCTGCAAAAGTAACCAAATAACCAGATGTAGACTTACTGGTATCAATATCTCCAGTCATATCATAATCTGTGTAAACATTCAAAACAGGTTTTCCAGTTCCAAAACGAAATTTTAAATTGGATGTGCCTCGGAGATATCTCATGATCCACTTCACTACACTCCAATGTTCCTTGCCAGGATTTGAAAGAAATCAGCTAATTGTACCAACTAAATGAGCTAAATCTGGTCTCGTGCAAACCATTGCATACATCAAACTTCCAACTGCAGATGCATAAGGAATCCGTCGCATCTATGCCTTCTCAGCATTAGTACATGGGGACTGTCTAGAGCTAAGCTTAAAGTGTATAGCAAGTGGTGTGCTAACCACTTAAGCTCTTCCATGTGGAATCGTTGAAGCACTTTTTCAATGTACTTCTCTTGTGACAACCATAACTTTCTTGGCTCTCTGTCACGTGTGATCTGCATGCCAAGAATTTGTTTTGCTGGTCCCAAATCCTTCATTGCGAAGGACTTACTAAGCTCTATTTTCAACTCAACAATTCTAGAAGAATTATGACCAACAATAAGCATGTCATCAACATAAAGCAACAAAATAATGAAGTCATTATCAGAGAACTTTTGCACAAAAGCACAATAATCAGAAGTAGTCTTCTTATATCCCTGTTGGACCATCACAGACTCAAACTTCTTGTACCATTGCCTCAGAGCTTGTTTCAAGCCATATAAGCTCTTCTTCAACTTGCAAACATAGTTCTCCTTGCCCTTCACCACAAAGCCTTCCGGTTGCTCCATGTAGAATTCCTTCCCAAAATCACTATGAAGGAATGTTGTTTTGACATCCATCTGTTCAACTTCCAAATCAAGGCTGGCTGCAAGACCCAAAACAACTCGAATTGAAGACATCCTCACAACTGGAGAAAATATTTCCTCATAGTCAATACCCTTTCTCTAACTGTAGCCTTTTACCACTAGTCTAACCTTGTATTGTGGAAACAAAGCACCCCGTTCATTCTTCAACTTATAAATCCACTGATTCTTCAAAGCTTTTCTGTCTTTGGGTAACTTGACTAGCTCAAAAGTATGATTATCATGTAATGCCTTCGTGTCATCATTCATTGCCTCAACCCACTTATCTTTATCCTCGTTCTCCATAGCCTCCTCATAGCACTCAGGTTCTCCCCTGTCAGTAAGGAGCACATACTCATTAGCTGAATAACGAGTAGAGGGAATTCTCTCCCTTGTAGACCTCCTGAGAGCTACTGTAGGTGCATTATTATCTACATGTGGTTGATTTTGTACCTCATTTGAATCTTCTACTCCATTACCATCAACAGAATCATGTGGAACATGATTATTATCATCATTCTGATCTTCATTGGTTGCATCAGGCATATGAGATAGAGGAGTTGGATTCAAATCAACAAGATCATCATAACTTTGAGACTCTGACTTTTCCATTTTTCGAATATCTTCAATATTCTGATCCTCCATATAGATAACATCACGGCTTCTGACAAGCTTCTTCTCAACATGATCATAAAGTCTATAGCCAAATTCATCATGACCATAGCCAACAAAGATGCACTGCCTAGTCTTGACATCTAATTTGGACCTCTCATCCTTTGGAACATGTACAAAAGCTCTACATCCAAATACACACAAATGGTCGTAAGAAACATCTTTCCCGTAACATACTCGATCTGGAACATCTCCATGTAAAGCAGTAGCAGGCGATAAGTTAATCACATGTGCAGCAGTATATAAAGCCTCACCCCAAAAGAATTTGGCCAAATGTGCTTCTGAAAGCAAACATCTGACTCTCTCCATCAATGTCCTGTTCATCCTTTCTGCAAGGTCATTGAGCTGTGGAGTCTTGGGAGGGGTCTTCTGATGTCTGATAGCCTGTTGTCTACAATACTCATCAAACGGTCCAAGGTATTCACCACCATTATCTGTGCGAATACACTTCAACTTCTTTCCAATTTCTCTCTCAACGGAAGCATGAAAATGTTTAAAGACCCAAGAACTTGGTCTTTATACCTCAAGGCATACACCCATAGTTTCCTTGAGCAATCATCAATGAATGTCACAAAGTAACATGCACCACCATGCGTCTTTGTCTTCATAGGACCACAAACATCTGAATGTACCAATTCAAGCAACTCTGATTTTCAGAAAGATGGACGACTCTTGAGGGACACCCTATTCTATTTCCCGGCCAAGCAGTGACTGCACCTTTTCAAATTTGCATCTTTCACCCCTGAAAGAATATTCTTCTTGGCTAAACAATCAAGTCCATTCTCGCTGATGTGACTGAGTCTTCTATGCCATAATTCTAAACAACTATCACTCTCAACTGCATTGACTGAAGCAATATAAACTAAAGCATTGGTCCAGTATAAACTTGAACACTTCTTCCCACGAGCCACAATAAGAGAACCCTTAGCGAGTTTGCATTGTCCATCCCCAAAGGTACTGACATAACCTTCATCATCCAAAACACTGGTAGATATCAGATTCAATCGAATATTTGGTGCATGCCTCACATTCTTCAACACTAATTTCATCCCAGTTTTAGTTTCTAGGATGATAACTCCAATGCCAACAACATTTGAACGGCCATCATTACCCATCTTCAATACCTCATAATCACCTGGAGTGTAGGATGTGAAGAAATCCTTCCTTGATGTCACATGGAAAGATGCACCACTGTCGATAACCCAACTTGATTCATCAAAGGCAACATTAACCAAGTTATCACAAACAACTATTAGATAACTTGAAGCCGTGGTAGCAACATGGCGATCATTTTCACCATCTTTCCCTTCTGGCTTGTTCTTGTCTTTGTTCTTCAGCTTGAAGCAGTTTTTCATCAAGTGCCCCTTTTTATGACAGTAATGGCACTCAACATTTTTGTATTTTGATCTGGACTTGCTCCTGCTCTTGCCCCTTTTATATTCACCATGATCTCTATCCTTGGTTCTCCCCCTATTTTCAGTAACCAAGACATCAGATTTTGAAGTAGATGTCTCATGAGTCCTACGCCTCACTTCTTCATTCAGAACAGCAACTTTCACATACTCCATAGTTACTATACCACCGGGAGCAGAATCGATCAAAGATACACGAAGATTTTCCCAAGAATTAGGCAAAGTATTCAGCAACCAAAGTCCCAAAATCTCATCCTCGAACTTTACACCCATGTCAAACAACTGATCAAAACACCCTTGAAACTTATTCAAGTGGTCAGAAATAGAAGAACCTTCCTTGAATCGCAGATTCATAGCATGCCTGAGCAAGAATAGCTTGTTATTCCATGTTTTTTATGCATACAAGGATTCAAGCTTATCCAACAAATTTCTAGCATGAGATTCATTGTATATGTGATTTAGGACATTATCATCCACCCACTGTCGAATGAAACCACAAACCATTTCATGTTCAAAAGCCCATTCTTCATCACTTTTAGACTCTGGCTTCTGAGTAACAAACACAGGTAGATGTAGCTTTTTCACAAAGAGCAAATCCTTCATTTTACCCTTCCATTTGTGATAATTTGTGCCATTCAAACTGATCATCCTGCTGTAATTTGGCTCCATCATTCAATCAACACAAATAACAAATAACTCCAACGCTCTGATACCACTTATTGGGCCCACATATACCCACAAAGTTGGGCTTACACCACTCAACTCCACATTAGTATGATACTGTCCGCTTTGGGCCTAAGCCCTCACGGTTTTATTCTTGGGCAACTTCCCAAAAGGCCTCATACTAATAGAGTTAGTGGTATTCTTTAATGCTATTCAACTCTAGCATTATCTTCAGATGTGGGACATGGATTGAAACCCCAACACTCTTTTGTAATGGTCAGTATTTCATTCTCATAGCAATCCCTGCTAAAGTGTGCTACTTGGCAGACTTCACAAATTTGATACACAGGCTGAACGTTTCTTCTTTTGTTGAAAGGCAATAATTTGACTGTTATCATTAGCCATTAATGCCTCCAACTGCTCATCAGAAGAAGCGTTAGCTGGTTGACAACCCTTTATCGCTTATCAAGAAATTGGCATATCTGAATTTGAAAAACAATTTCTCAAGGGATCTGCACATGACTTTAACATCATTAGTAGGTAATGCCTATGCTTCAGGCTATTTTAAAAAAAGTGTTCCACTGCTACTATGATGCAATTGTTTTCAAAGGAAGAAAGGAAAAGGATTCAATCAATAGCCCAAATATTAAAGATTTTAATACTCTGTATACCTTGTTGGGGTAGATGATCTCGGGAAGATGTGTTACCTGTTATTTGCCAAGCATCGCAGGACAGTATCAAGGATACAGAATCTTTGAATACTGGGCCAGTAATATCCTGCTTCCAACATTTTCCAAACAATGTTGCTAGTAGTCAAATAGCATCTTGATGTGCATAAATCATATCACTTTTTAGCATGTTTTTAGGCACAAATTAGGGAAAAAATGGAAACTAAATTGAGCCAAATTGAATGATATTAACACATTTTTGCATAATTTGTGATTTTGGAAGTTTCAGGTGAAATGTGCTAGAAAACATCAAATATTGGGGTAAAAACGCAATTTTCAAAATATCTAAGTTCAGGACGGCACCTCGACCTGGTCAAAGCACCGAGACGGGCATCCTGGACCCAGGACGGGCGTCCTGACCTAGTCAACTGACTCGGGACGGGCGTCCCGAGCACCAGTATAGAATCCAACATCAGGAATCACAGAGAAAAATCCTCAAGTTCCTGCTATAAATACCCCAGGTCTTCTTCAGTTGAAATCATCCCTCACCACTCAATACGAGTGATAACTCTAAAATAATAGAGTTATTCACCTCTAATTCTCCACATTTTATTCGGGATTTAATTGACTTTATTTGGAAAAGTGAATAAAAATGTGTTGATTTAATGTTTTCTCTCTTTTTGCCTTTTTATGTGGATTTATTGCTAAAAGTCAATTTATTTGAATTAATTTCTCAAATTAAGGACGAGTTGTATTGTTTGTTGATACTTGGGAATTAATTGAATTAAATTGGCGGAACAAGGGCAATGAGGGGATTTTTGATTTTGGTTGGATACAAGTTGGCCGTGACTAGCTTGAAACAAGTGTGAAAAATTGGCAGCTATATATATATATATATATATATATATATATCTCTATGTATATATGTATATATATATGTATATTATACACCCACACACCTTTCGGTCATGCACAAATCCAGCTGGACATGTTAAAGGTCAAACCTGCGGTACTATGCATTTAATCCCTTTGTCCTATCTGTTTTACATGTATATATACACATATATATATATGTATACTTGTATATATATATATATATGTGTGTGTGTTTGCTTCTTAGTATGGCGACAAGGGAACAAAAAGGTTGAAGACAAAGTCAAAATTTCAGACATGGCAGCTGAGATGTTGCTGATATCCCTGCAGCCGCCAGAGGAAAAAGACAAAGACCTGCAGAAAGTACTGATGTTCTGCTGCAAAAACCTACGGCTGTCAGAAGAAAGAGACAAACACTCTGCAGGAAATGCTGCAGCATTGGGAGGAAACGACAGAAGAACACAGAATGCAGCTGAAGACCAGCTGAAGTGGCTGCAATATGCAGAGGAAGAAGACAAGAACTCCAGAAGTTAGCTGGGATTTATTTTTGATTTTTGCTGGAATTTTTGGAGAAAATTCCAGAAATTATAGACACATGGCAGCTCGGTAATGGCTCTTGGTTCACAAAGAGATTATATATGTATGTAGCAAACCGAGAGAAAAGGTAGGTCTTAGAGAGTTTGGAAGGTAAGTCATTTGTTAGAGTTAGAAGGCTCTTGGCCGAGATAGAGAGTAGGTTTTTCTTCTTAGTTTTTCTTAGGATAGTTTAGTTTTTCTTCTTAGTTTTAGGCTGACCTTTAGGAAGGGAAGAACACAAGAGTGAGCATGGTGACTTGCTGCAGCATTCATCAGTGAGCAGCAGCAAAGCAGCAGCATCCAGCAGAGGAAACGAAGGGCAGCAGATTGATTAAACTGATTTGGGCAGTGGGTGATCTTCCGGCCAGAAGTAATCCTCTCTTCATTTCCTCAATTTGCTACTATTTTTTTTTGTAACTAAATGTTCTTTGTATTTTGAGAATGTTTACATGGATTCAAGGATTGATTAAATATGTTTTAGGAGTCATATGTTTTCCATCTTAGGCTTGACTCCGTTCATTGGTTTCACTTTGGATCTCGGGACTATGCTTCCTATTACTTTAATCCTTGTATTTCATGATTCTTGGTTCAAGGAATGATTAAATATGTTTTGGGAGTGATATGCTTTCCGTCTTAGGGTTGATTCCATTGATTGGTGTCACTATGGACCTAGGGGCTATTTTTCCCATTACGTTATTCTTTGTTTTCCATGATTCGTTTCAGCATAATATATATCTTTAACCTGAAGATGTTGTGGTGTAGTTAAGTATGAGCATGTTGAATACACTTTTTTGACTATGATGATAAGTATGCTGTAGCATTACTTTCTGTTTTTATGTTTAATGCTTGTATGGGGCAAAGCTTGGTTTATTCATGTAATTACATTAGAATTATGCGGCGTTAGATTGAGCACTGCGTGAACAGCGGTAACTCATATAGTAGTGGATTGATAACTACGTGAACAGCGGTACCTCCACTGACTAGCGTTACACTAGGTCCAAGGTATGTTATCGGGGATCTAGACTAGTAGATCAAGTGGTCTGGGTGAAACCAGACATGCTGTAGCATTGATATGGAACTGAAAGCATGTTTTGTATACTTAGATTCATCTTTGGCTTGTACTTACATTTTTGGCGTGAATGTCGTAGCATTGTATTACCTGCAGTACTCTTGTGATTATTTCCAGTAGGCTAACCCTTAACTGTTAGTTTAGTTAGGAGTAGGAATGCCGTAGCATTAGACCAATCTCAGTTTCATGATTTATCATTCTTTATTCTTTTATTCTTTTATGATTCATTATTCTTTATTCTTTTAACCATTTGTACAATCATATTTGCTCTTGTAATTGGCATACATAGTCCCTGTGGGATCGTTAATCTTGTACTTAGGTACATATATTACTTGTTGACCGGTGTATACTTGCACTTGTTAAGATTGCGTTGATTTATTCTATATTCTTATCTTCTCAATTTGTGACACACGCACACAACGCAACAACGAGTCAATTAGTGGATCATTTAATCCCTCTTCACTCGATCTGAATCATCTAGTGACTTCAAGTGTACATTTCTACACTCAATACAAGTCATTTAGTGATCTCAAGTACATCACACGAGTAGTTTAGCAATACGAGAGTGTCTCGTTTTCTTTGCTTTCTGAGTGTTTATCTCAGAATCATAGAATTTGAATAGATAGGGTTCGTTTTTGGTATTCATAAAATAACCAGGATTTTGTTAGGAGATCCTAAGAGGGCATTAGGTGAGCGAAGAGCTAGTCAACAAGGCTTTGCTTAAGCCCAGGATGTAAGGTAAAGCAATTGCTACTAGGCTAAGGAAGCGTTCTCTGAAGGTTTTGTCAAATAGAGTCAGGTCAAGCAATCCAGGATATACAAGTAGTCGCTCCGTCGGCAGACTTGATAAAAGGTGAATACTTTATGGTGGTGGTTCCCTAGATCCTCTCTGTATATTCGTTATTGTGTTTGTCTAAATAATAATTTGAGTATTAAACTATGATGCTAAGTTATATATGTTTTGCATGTTGAAGTTGCATTCATTTTTCCGGAAAGGACACCTGCTTAATTAAACATTATGACTATATCTGCTTGCTCTTTTAAACTAGATGAACGGTTATAGATAATTCCTAACCACGGTCTAATCATAACTTGTTTAGTTTAACATGCCTTAATTTAGGATAAAAAAAGCATTAAGGTCTGCCATATTAGGTGAAATAACTTATAGATCACCATGTTTGTTAGAGTAGTCTAATGAAGTTGAGTTTGGGTGTTTATGCCGGCGTTAGGGTGAGTGGCATGATTTCCTGAGTGACACAGGCTTTCATGGATACCTTTAACTCGAACCGTGAGTAGGGCCGTCAATGGCAATAGGGCGGTTTATCAAGTAACTCAGATGTGGTACACAAGTAAGATACAGTCTATAATTGCATTCTAGACCAAGATATATCTAAAATACTCGAAGATAGGTCAATCAACATGTAGGAACAATAGAACATACATAAGAATACTTGTCTATAAAATACTCTTGCATGCTTAATGAACTCATGTATTGTGTAGTAAGGATCACCAACTTATCAATGATTTTGATGAACGATTGCATAACTAGATAATAAAATGAAAGTTAGGGTAAAATGATAGTGGCTACTAAGCCGTTACCACTTCCCTGGGAGTATAATATTTTCTAAATTAAAATCGTAGGTACTTTCCAATAGACTAGCTACACGATAGGTACTATACCTTAGGTTCTGATTGATTAAGTGACAAACATAGATGCTAAAAGTGACAATTAGTAAGTCTCCGTCATTAATTATTCATAATCGATATAGGTAAATAAAAGCCTATCTTTTAGCATACCAATCGGAACTACACCACCTCTCGTAGATCTTTGATGACAATACTCCAAAATTTTGGGACATTTATCTTTCGAGACACATCTTCTGATCAACTGATCTGCACAAATTTGAAATAGAAGAGGGATCTGCCCAATAGTAATTTTTCAAATCAGCAAAGAATTTCTTCTTTTGCTGGTAAGTCATATCACATGGGAATAATTCAACGACTAGATAATTTGCAACATCGATAAACCACAGACGAGAATTATTATACATAGCAAACAATGCAAATAAGTTATCATCCAAAAATATTACTGCCTCAACAATAGCCTCTAACTCAGGGTTTTCTAATCTAGACAAATGGTTTGCTTTCTAGATTTACAACCATTTTTCTTATCCCTTCTTTCTATATCCAATTCTTGTAACAATAAAACTCAACCAATCTATCTTGGTTCAACAATAGTTTTATTGAACAGATATCTCAGAGTAGAGAGATCAGTATATACTATTGTTTAGACTAGGTATGATATGAATGTATAACAGGCATATACGAAAGCTAGTAATTCCTTTTTAGTAGTGGTATAGTTCTACAGGGCATCAATAAAGGTTTTACTTTATCCTAAACAATTTCTAATCATGCCTTTGTCCTAAACAATTCTTACTGCATAATTACTAACATCTCATATCAATTCAAAAAGAAATCTCCAATCAAGTGATGTCAGAATGGGTGCAGTCATAAATAGTTCCTTTAGTTTGTTTAAAAAGATATCATGCATTTATCAGCAAAAATAAAAGGAACATTGATGCGTTTTCGACTGATATGCTAAAATAGGTGGTATTTACCCTATATCGATTATGAATAACTTAAGGACTTAGAATGACTAATTATCACATTTAGTCTCTATGTTGTCACTTAATCAATCAGAACTTAAGGCAGAGTACCTATCGTGTAGCTAGTCTGTTGGAAAGTATCTACGATTTTAATTTAATAAATTATCATACTCCCAGGGAAGTGGTAACGGCTTAGTAGTAACTATCCTTCTACCCTGACTCTTATCTTATGATCCAGTTATGCAATCGTTCATCAAAATCTTTGATGAGAGGTTGATTCATTCTCCACTAGGTTCAAGTCTATTTAAGCCTACAAGAGTGTTTTACAGATAGTGTTCTGATTTATGTTATATTGTTCCTACATGTTGATTGAACTATCTTCGAGTATTTTAGATATATCTTGGTCTAGATTGCAATTATGTACTGATTCTACTTGTGTACCACATCTGAGTTACTTAATAAACCGCCCCATCGCCATTGATGGCCCTACTCACGGTTCGAGCAAAGGCATCCATGAAAGTCCTGTGTCACTCAGGAGATCATGCCGCTCGCCCTAACGCCGGCATGAACACGCAAACTCGGCCTACTTAGACTACTTTAACAAACATGGTGATCTATAGGTTATTTCATCTAATATGGCAGACCTTAATGCTTCTAACAGGAAATCCTAAATCAAGGCCTCATAAACTAAACCGGTTATGAATAGACCGTGGTTAGGAGTTATCTATAACCATTCATCTAGTTTAAAAGAGCAAGTAAACATGCAGTTATAATGATAGTGAAGCTGGGGACTTTTCTGGAAAAATGTAAATGACTTCAACATGCAAAACACATATTCATAAAATCATAGTTCAATATTCAAAATAAGTATTTGGACAAACACAGTACAGACATATAAAGATAGGGACAAGGGGACCACTGCCATAAAGTATTCACCCTTTATTAGGTCCACTGATGGAGCAACTGCTTGTATATACTGGATGCTCGACCCGACTCTGCTCGACAGAACCTTCGGATGACACTTCCTCAGCCTAGTAGCTATGCTTTACCTTATAACCCGGCCCAAGCACAGCCCTGTTGACTGACTCTTCGAATGCCTAGTTGATGCGTTCCGACTGATATGCTAAAATAGGCATTATTTTACCCTATGTTGATTATGAATAACTAAGGACTTAGAATGACTAATTATCACATTTAGTCTCTATGTTGTCCCTTAATCAATCAGAACCTAAGGTAGAGTACCTATCGTGTAGCTAGTCTTGTTGGAAAGTATCTACGATTTTAATTAAATCAATTATCGTACTACCAGGGAAGTGGTAACGACTTAGTAGTAACTATCCTCTTACCCTAACTCTTATCTTATGATCCAGTTATGCAATCGTTCATTAAATTCTTTGATGAGAGGGTGATTCATTCTCCACTAGGTTCAAGTCTATCTAAGCCTAAAAGAGTATTTTACAGATAATGTTCTGATTTTATGTTATACTGTTCCTACATGTTGATTGACCTATCTTCGAGTATTTTAGATATATCTTAGTCTAGATTGTAATTATGTACTGATTCTACAGGTGTACCACATCTGAGTTACCTGATAAACTGCCCTACCTTAATGACGGCCCTACTCACAGTTCGAGCTAAAGGCATCCATGAAAGTCCTGTGTCACTCAGGAGATCATGTCGCTCGCCTTAACGCTAGCATAAACACACAAACTCAGCCTACTTAGACTACTTTAACAAACATCGTGATCTATAGGTTATTTCATCTAATATGGCAGACATTAATGCTTCCGATGGGAAGTCCTAAATTAATGCTTATTAAACTAAACAGGTTATGATTAGACCGTGGTTAGGAGTTGTCTATAACCATTCATCTAGTTTAAAAGAAACTACAGTAGACATGAAGTCATAATGACAGTTAAGCTGGTGACCATTTCCTAAAAAATATAAATAACTTCAACATGCAAAACACATATTCGTACAATCATAGTTTAATATTCATAGTAGTTATTTGGACGAACACAGTACAGACATATAAATAGAGGGACAAGGGGACCGATGCCATAAAGTATTCACCCTTTACGTATTCTGCTGATGGAGCAACTGCTTGTATATGTTGGACTGCTCGACCCGACTCTGCTCGGTAGAACCTTCGGAGGACGCTTCCTCATCCTAGTAGCTATGCTTTACCTTAATACCCAGCTTAAACACATCCCTGTTGACTGACTCTTCGAACGCCTAGTGCCCTCTTAGGATCTCCTAACGAAATCATGGGTATTCTATGAATACCAAAAACGAACCTATCTAGTTGTATTCTAAGATCTGAGACAGACTCTCAAAAACGAAGAACACGAGACACTCTCTAAAACTATAAATATAACTATACTAAAACCTCAAATCACTAAGTGACTTGTATACTATAGAAAATTGTATACTTGAAGTAACTAAAAGACTCAGATCGAGTGGAGAGGAATGATTTCAACTGAGGAAGGCCTGGGGTATTTATAGCAGGGGAACTGGGTGAATTTCTCTCAAAAATGCATGTGGGACTTTGACCAGGCATTCGAGACGCCCGTCCCGGCCTGTTGACCAGGTCAGGACGGTCTTCCCAAGTCCTGGACGCCCGTCCTGGGTTCTGGACGCCCATCCCGACTTCTGAACTTCTAAAAATCACATTTTTGCCTCGAAATTTGCCATTTTCTTGCACTTTTCACCTGACACTTCCAAAATCACAAAAACTTCGCAATCGAGTTAATAATAGTCAATTGATAACGATTTAACACCAATTTCACCCTAAATTGTGCCTAAAAACATGCTAAAAAAGTGATATGATTTATACATATCATATAATCCCACACTTAGCTTATTGCTAGTCCTCAAGCAAAGTCTACCTGAAGTTATTGATTTTAAATCATAGGTGCCGTCACTTAAAATTTCTAGCCGTGTTTTTATTCCAAAATTTATCACTGATTCAGATAATTCACAACACAGGTCTGACTGGTTAAGCCATGACAAGGTCTCAAATATCTCTAGTAGATTATCATAGTCAAGCAGGGTAAACAAATTAATAACTCGATTGAAGAGTCAGTCACAAGGTCTTCCTGATGTGTAGTGTGTGTACTAGTCCAGACTAGATTATCAACACAATATACTCTTAGCTTGATTCTTACCAGATAATACTTCGACCCGTCGCTAGACATACCAGCAACAAACAACCTTCTGAGTTTTGAGCTTTGGTGACAAGATTTTCAATTAGGCATTTCAATACAAGAATACACTGTGCTATGTATTTTTAGATTGATTTTTCAGGGTTTGTGTTTGCTTTCACACGTCAACTTTAACTACCCATGTAGCTAGTCCCACTCCGATGACTCCCAGACCTACACGACCTTAGGGCATCAGGCTTTAAGTTCCCTTAAGGAGTGGTGCTCGAGTAGCAAAGGCCGCTTGCAAACTACCCTATTTATTTAACTTTTTTCACTTTCAGCTCAGAGCATCATCTAGTCAGTTAGACTGCTAATATATCCTCAATTGGTCTAATATTATTTATCTAAGTCTTAAAAAGGTATTTGGTTGAGGTCTCTAATCCAAACTAAGTTGTGCTCAAGTGTCAGGAATTCCTTATTTCTAATCGATGAATTCAAGAAAGTTATCACGTTGTCTCCTACTGATCATAATATTCTACATATATATCATAGACATCAACATTTCTCTACCAATCATAACTGCATTTTGAAGTTTGAAAGTGATGCGATTCCGACCGACGTACTAAATAGGTGTTATTTTACCCTATGTCGATTATGATTAATTAAGGACTGTGATTGACTAATTGTCACGTTTAGTCTTATGGTGTCACTTAATCAGCCAGAATCTAAGGCAGAGTACCTATCGTGTAGCTAGTCTATTGGAAAGTATCTACGATTTTACTAAGTTAATTATCGTACTCCCAGGGAAGTGGCAACGGCTTAGTAGTAACTAGCCTCTTATCCTAACTCTTATCTTATGATCCAGTTATGCAATCTTCATCAAATACTTTGATGAGAGGGTGATCCATTCTCCACTAGGTTCAAGTCTAATTAACCCTAGAAGTGTTTTAAAGATAAGTTCTAATTCTATGTTATACTGTTCCTATATGTTGATTGACCTATATTCGAGTGTTTTAGATATATCTTAGCCTGGAATGCAACTATGTTCTGTCTCTAAAGGTGTACCACATCTGAGTCTCTATGCTACCGCCCCCTATCATTAAGGTAAACGGCCCTACTCACGGTATGAACAAAGACAGTTATGAAAGCCCTATGTCACTTTCGGGGATCACTCTGAAGGCTCGTAATCGCTGGCATAACGCTCTACTCAGCCTACCTAGACTACTCTAACAAGCCAGGTGTTCAGCATGTTATTTTATCTAGTATGGCAGACACCAATACTAATTGATGCTTGTTAAACTAAACAGGTTATGAATAGACCGTGGTTAGGAATTGTCTATAACCCTATTTTAGTTTAAAAGAAACTACATTAGACATGCAGACATAATGATTATTTAGCAGGTGGCTATTTCCGGAAAAACATAATAACTTCAACATACAAAACAACTATTCATAAAATCATAATCTGATATTCATAATTGATGTTTAGGACAAAGCAATAAAACATATAAGAGAGGGGTATGGGGACTGATGCCATAAAGAAATCACCCTTTACTTACTCTCGCCTACAGAGCGTACTGCTGTATACGTCGTATTGCTCGCCCTGACTCTGCTCACCAGAACCTTCAGAGGACGCTTCCTCAGCCTAGTAGCTAGACTTACCTTACGTCCTGGGCTTAAGCCTAGCCCTGTGGACTGACTCTTCGAACGCCTAGAGCTCTTTTAGGATCTCCTAACGAAATCCCGGGTATTCTATGAATACCAGAAACGAACCTATCTATAGAAACCTAAGATCTGAGACTATTTCTCAGAAACTAAAACAAACACTAATAAGAAAGAAAACTGAGATCCGAGTCTCTAAGTGAGTTGTGTACTAGAAAACTGTACACTGGAAACCACTTAATGACTCAGATCGAGTGGAGAGGGATGAATTCAACTGCTGGAGGCCTGGGGTATTTATAGCAGCTTCCCGGAGTGAAAATCTCTGAAAAATTCGATGTGGGACAGCTTCTGGCGGCTCGGGACGCCCGTCCTGATTCGTTGACCAGGTTCAGGACGCCCGTCCTGGCGGTTTGACCGGGTCGGGACGCCCGTCCCGGACCTTTGACCGGGTCAACATTTCCAAAAATTGCGTTTTTGCCCCAAAATTTGCTGTTTTCGTCTACTTTTCACCTGACACTTCCAAAATCATAAAAACCGTGAAATCAAGTAAATAGTAAACAATTAATGTCAATTTACTCTCGATTTCACATTAAAACATACATAAAAACATGCTAAAAATGTGATACGATTTTCGCGTATCAGAAAGAGTGAAAAATTTAGATATTTTTTTTGGAAGGGTGTAATTCTAGTGAAAATATGGGAAAACATGCAAAAACTTTTACTGCTACAGTGCACTGTGCACTGCTACCCCCACACTTAAGTCTGACATTGTCCTCAGTGTTCATGCATATCTAACTACCCCTCATTTATTTGAAAAACAAAAATTTAAAACATAACATATAAAACTCTTACCCCACACTTATTTGACTAACTAAGGGGAAGAGAAAGAAAAGAAACAAGACAAAACAATAAGGGTAATAGAAATAACAAAACAGAACACAAAATGAAGATAAAAAAATTAAAGGAAAACAAAATAAAAGTAGAGGAAGATGAGGATTAGAAAAACTCCCTTCATGTCGCGAGCAGAAGGATCTTCTTTGATTTGTCAATTGGCTTTTCACCTCTGCCATGTGCTAATTGATAACTCTAAAATAATAGAGTTATTCACATATGTTTTGCCCTTAATTTGAACCCAATTTCATGACTTTGCAAAGGTTTTTGAGTTAAAATGCACCAAATTGATTAATTCCTTTCTCCAACTCAATTTTGTGAATTGAATACCAAAAGAACCGATTTGATTTAAGAAATTTCATATTTCAGTGCAATTGTGTTCAATTACTTTTACGTCTGAAATTTATGAGGATTATGACAATTTGTGATTAAAAAAATACCGAGGGCAAAATAAGTATTTACTGGCTGAAAGTGGTGTGGCAAATGCAAAGACTTAAGTTGACCAATTGATGACATTGTTGGCTGGAATAATTTGCAATTATTTGACCATTTGTTTTATTAATTTCTGAATTTGTTTCAATTTTCCAGCCGGTTAAAACCAGCAGAATGCTCACTGATTTAGTGACAAAAAGGGCAGAAGGAAGTACACATGCTGAAATCTTTGTTTTATATATATATATATATGTACTAATTCCAGCTGGAGATAAAACAAAGAAATACACACATTGCAGCTAAACTTTCCAGACGCTAAGCATTCGGTGAAATCCTGCAGAATTAAATTGGAATTTCTGAATTTCTACTCTATTCAGAAATTAGTTAAAAAATTCCAATTGGCTCTAGAAACTATCAAGGAACCGGCAGCTGTACACTTGCGGGCAGAAGCAACGAAAATTTTGTTGGAGGCAAGGGACAGCTGTCCACTACCAATCTGAAGTTCGGGGAGCATCCAGGGCAGAGATAAATGCAAGGAAGAGCAGAAGAAGAAAGGTTAGACAGTCTGGAGAGACTTAGACGGGTTAGAGTGCAATAGATAGAAACGGAGATGTTTTAGAGCTAGAATGGTAGTATAGCAGCCGTTTTGTATTTCCTTTGTAATTGTTGTTGGGTCTGTTAGATTTGGGGCAGTAGGTAGTGTGTTTTAGAGTGTCTTAGAGTCTAGATCGTGTGGAAATGAACCTGAGAAGGCTGGGGCGACTCTGCTGGAATTTTCGGGCTGTTCATGACTGATGGCAGCAGCACCACGCATAGGGAACGAAGGGCAGCAGCACGTTGATTAAATTTGATTTGGACAGTAGGGTGATCTCCGACCCAGAGTAATCCTCTCTCCATTTCTTCAATTTGCTACTGTTTTGTAATTGAATGTTCTTCAATTTGCTACTGTTTTGTAATTGAATGTTCTTGGTGATATGAGAATGTTTACATGAGTTCAAGGATTGATTAAAAATGTTTTGGGATAGATATGTTTTCTGTCTTGGGATTGGCTCCGTTGATTGGTGTCACTATGGACCTAGGGATTGTTTTTCCTATTACGTTGATCTTTGGCTTTCATGATTCGTTTCAACAAAATATATATTCATAACCTGATGGTGTTGTAGTCTAGTAAATTATAAACATGTGGAAAACGTAATGTGGCATAAGATGAATAGAATGCATAAGTTTTGTGTATCGTTTTCTTTATTGATGCTTGTATGGGGCATGCTTAGTTTATTCATGAAATTACTTAAACGAAGTAGGAATAACTTGCGGTTACGACTGTCCAAGTTATGTATCGAACTAGTATCTCGCTTTCTAACCGGAAGGGGTCTAGTTGACACGTTAATTGCATGGCACTTGCTTGAGGCACATGACCGTGCGGTCAATATTGCAGGGGACACGACCAATTTCACTGCCTTGTGTTGTTCTAGGTTCACGGTACTTCGTACTCCATGAGACGATGTTATTGGGGGTTTAGACTAGTAGGCTAAGTAGTCTGGGTAGAACCAGACTGCTGTAGTGTTAATTTGGAAACCGAAAAGCATGCTTAGCATTCTTGGATTCACTACTGGTTTATGTTTGCATTTCTGGCTTGATTTTTACAGCATTGTATTACCTGTTGTGTTCTTATGGTGATTTTCCAGTAGGTTGTCCTGTAGTAGTAGTTAGGTAGAATTGCTGCAGCATTTGTGATGCTGCAGCATTTCCGTTGCTGCAGCATTTCTGTTGCTGCAGCAATATCTTAGCAGTAGCTTAATCTCCGTTTATCCCATCGTTATTCATCATTCTTTATTCTTTTAACCAGATGTAAATCATGTTTGCATGTATAATTGGCATACTAAATCCCTGTGGGATCGATAATCTTGTACTTAGGTACATATATTACTTGTTGACCAGTGTATACTTGCACTTGTTAAGATTGCGTTGATCTATTCTATTTTATTATCTTCTCAATTTGTGACACACGCACACAATGCAACACTATTGCTGAAATGTCCTCGACTCTGTAAGCTTTGAATGTTGGAGCTGTTGAGTCTGCATTGTGCTTCGTATGGAGGGTGTGTCTACCTGTGACGGTATTGTATGCAAGTATCGAAGGGCAGAAAAGATACTTGAAGATTTGGCAAAGCCGTGGTGGTAGGGGGCTCCAATGGTGCAAATTTGGGCCCAAATAGTTTGACTTCCCCGGGGAAGTTTCACACAGCTGACTAGTATGCATGGGACGCAAGCTCCTCCACAGCTATACTCCTGATACAATGCCAAACTCTTCTATATCTATCGATCGATTGATACCGCTTGGTTTGTAGGTCACTTACTCGCACTTGTACAACTTTAATTGTTGCCCATTCACCTTTTTAGTAGTGTTGTCTTGATCCATTATAACACAAACTTCCCATGACGACACTTCTGTAACAATAAATGGGACTGACCATTAACAACATCTCCTTTGTTGATTCAGCGGCTAGGGACTTTGTTGTGGTGGTATTTTCTGGAAGTTTTTAGCTCCAGAGTTATTCCTCCAATAAATCCCGGCTAATTTCTTCGGTAGGGATTGTATGTGTTTCCCATTGGAGCAGCATTCTGCAGCAACCTGCTCCTACCTCTTTTAGAATGT
This sequence comes from Asclepias syriaca, assembly GCA_027405835.1. Taxonomy (NCBI): domain Eukaryota; kingdom Viridiplantae; phylum Streptophyta; class Magnoliopsida; order Gentianales; family Apocynaceae; genus Asclepias; species Asclepias syriaca. The sequence continues at coordinate 12,282,209 of CM049929.1, read as the reverse complement.
AGTATTCCGTTCCCATAGCAATCCCTGCTAAAGTGTGATACTTGGTAGACTTCACATATTTGATACATAGGCTGAACATTTCTTCTTTGTTGAAAGGCATTAATTTGACTATTATCATTAGCTATTAATGCCTCCAACTGCTCATCAGAAGAAGCGTTAGCTGCGTTAGTTGGTGGACAACCCTTTATCACTTATCAAGATATTGTCACATCCGAATCTGAAAAATAGTTTCTCACAGAATCTGCACATGACTTTAACATCATTAGTAGGTAATGCCTGTGGTTCAGGCCATTTTGAAAGTGTTCTACAGCTACTATGATGTACTAGTTGCCAAAAGGAAGAAAGAAAAAGGATTTATGAGATCAATACCCCAGATATGGAAGATTTCAACACTCTGTATACCTTGTTGGGGTAGATGATCTCTAGAAGATGTGTTACCTGTTAATTTGCAAGCATCGCGATACTGTATCAAGGATACAGATTCTTTGATTATCTCTCGTAGATCTTTGATGGCAATGCTCCATAATCTTGTGGCCTTTGTCTTCTGAGACACATCTTCTGATCAATTACTCTGCAATAATTCGAAATAGAAAAGGAATATTCCCAATAGTAATATTTTAAATCAGCAAAGAATTCCTTCTTCTGCTGATAAGTCATATCACTTGGGAACAGTTCAGCGACTAGGTAGTTTGTAATATCGGTAAATCATGGAGGAGATTTATCATACATAGCAAACAATGCAAATAAATTCTCATCTAAAAATAATTTATCAGATATACTATCTCATCCATAGCCTCTAACTCAGGGTTTTCTAATCTAAACCAATGGGTTGCTTTCTAGATATTCATCCCCTTTTCTTTTCCCTTATTTCTATATCAAATTCTGGTAACAATAAAACTCAACTTAATCATTCTAAGTTCAGCATTAGTTTTATTGAACACAGATATCTCAGAGTGATCAGTGTAAACTATTGTTTTTAGACAAGACTAGATAAGATCGGAATTTATCAAACGCGTATACTACTGCTAGTAATTCCTTTTCTGTTGTAATGTAATTTTCTTGAGCCTCAGTTAAGGTTTTGCTAGCGTAGTATATTACATGAACTTTCATATCTTGTTTCTGTCCTAAAACAATTCTTACTACATCATTACATCACATATTAATTCAAAAAGCAGATTCCAATCAGGTGATGCCATAATGGGTGCAGTAATTCCTTTTGGTTTAAAAGATCTCATGCATTTATCACCAAACAAAAGGAACATCCTTTCTCATTAGAATACTCAGAGGTCTGTCTATTAAAGAAAATTTTATTTCATGATTCGTCTAATAAACCTAGCATGACATAAGGAAATTCTAAAATGATATTTCTTCCAAAATAAAACCTAAGCCAAAAATTGACACCTCAAAAGAAAATATTCTTTCCTCATTTCCATTTTTATTTTTTTTCGAAATTAAATAATAGAAATAACAAACAAACACAAAAACTATAAACAAGAAAAATTTATTTTTTTAATTTTCTGGAAAATAATAATTTTTTTTCAGAAAATATAATTTTTAAAAGAAAAATTGTAAACAAGAAAAGAATTTATTTTGTTTTTAACTTTTTAACTTTTTATATTTTGTTTTTTCCAAAAGCAATTTAAATTTCCTTAATACGGTTTTAGAATAATTTTCTAAAATTTGATTATCCTAAATGTCTTAATTTCAGATAATATATGAAATCAATTACTTATGATAACCCAATATTTGGGAAACTGATTGTCTAACTAGCATAAAATAAGTGTTATGTCTAAGGTATAGATTACTACCGTTACCTATCATAAGTCTCTAGAATTTTGATCAGGAATCCTAAATTCATTATGATATTTCCCCGGCAACGATGCCAAAAATCTGATGCGTTATGACATAGGCGTTATTTTACCCTATGTTGATTATGAATAACTAAGGACTTAGAATGACTAATTGTCACATTTAGTCTCTATGTTGTCACTTAATCAATCAAAACTTAAGGCAGAGTACCTATCGTGTAGCTAGTCTTGTTGGAAAGTATCTACGATTTAATTAAATCAATTATCGTACTCCCAGGGAAGTGGTAACGGCTTAGTAGTAACTATCCTCTTACCCTAACTCTTATCTTATGATCCAGTTATGCAATCGTTCATCAAATTCATTGATGAGAGGGTGATTCATTCTCCACTAGGTTCAAGTCTATCTAAGCCTAAAAGAGTGTTTTACAGATAATGTTCTAATTTTATGTTATACTGTTCCTACATGTTGATTGACCTATCTTCGAGTATTTTAGATATATCTTGGTCTAGATTGCAATTATGTACTGATTCTACAGGTGTACCACATCTGAGTTACCTGATAAATTGCCCTACCTTAATGACGGTCCTACTCACGGTTCGAGCTAAAGGCATCCATGAAAGTCCTGTGTCACTCAAGAGATCATGCCGCTCACCCTAACGCCGGCATAAACACGCAAACTCAGCCTACTTAGAATACTTTAACAAACATGGTGATCTATAGGTTATTTCATCTAATATGGCAGATATTAATGCTTCCGACGGGAAGTCCTAAATTAATGTCTGTTAAACTAAACAGGTTATGATTAGACAGTGGTTAGGAATTGTCTATAACCATTCATCTAGTTTAAAAGAAACTATAGTAGACATGCAGTCATAATGATAGTTAAGCTGGTGACCATTTCCGGAAAAATATATATAACTTCAACATGCAAAACACATATTCATACAATCATAGTTTAATATTCATAATAGTTATTTGGACGAACACAGTACAGACATATAAAGAGAGGGACAAGGGGACCGATGCCATAAAGTATTCACCCTTTACATAGTCCGGTGATGGAGAAACTGCTTGTATATGTTGGACTGCTCGACCCGACTCTGCTCGATAGAACCTTCGGAGGACGCTTCCTCAGCCTAGTAGCTATGCTTTACCTTAATACCCAGCTTAAGCACAACCCTGTTGACTGACTGTTCGAACGCCTAGTGCCCTCTTAGGATCTCCTAACGAAATCCCAGGTATTCTATGAAAACAAAAAACGAACCTATCTAGTTGTATTCTAAGATTTGAGACAGACTCTCAGAAACGAAGAACACGAGACACTCTCTAAAACTATAAATATACCTATACTAAAACCTGAAATCTAAGTGACTTGTATACTATAGAAAATTGTATACTTGAAGTCACTAAATGACTCAGATCGAGTGGAGAGGAATGATTTCAATTGAGGAAGGCCTGGGGTATTTATAGCAGGGGAACTAGGTGAATTTCTCTCAAAAATTTGATGTGGGACTTTGACCAGGCATTCGGGACGCCCGTCCTGGATCTGGGACACCTGTCCCGGCCTGTTGACCAAGTCAGGACGGCCGTCCCAAGTCCTGGACGCCCGTCCTGGGTTCTGGACGCCCATCCCGACTTCTGAACTTCTGAAAATCACGTTTTTGCCCCAAAATTTTCCATTTTCTTGCACTTTTCACCTGACACTTCCAAAATCACAAAAACTGTGAAATCGAGTTAATAACAGTCAATTAATAACGATTTAACACCAATTTCACCCTAAATTGTGCCTAAAACATGCTAAAAAATGATATGATTTATGCATATCACTAGTGCTCTCTTAGGATCTCCTAACGAAATCCCGGGTATTCTATGAATACAAAAAACGAACCTATCTAGTCGTATTCTAAGATCTGAGACAGACTCTCAGAAACGAAGAACACGAGACACTCTCGAAAACTATAAATATACTTAAACTAACAACACCTGAAATCACTATGTGACTTGTATACTATAGAAAATTGTATACTTGAAGTCACTAAATGACTCAGATCGAGTAGAGATGAATGATTTCAATTGAGGAAGGCCTGGGGTATTTATAGTAGGGGAACTGGATGAAATTCTATTCAAAAATCGATGTGGGACTTTGACCAGGCATTCAGGACGCCCGTCCCAGCCTGTTGACCAGGTCAGGATGGTCGTCTCGAGTCCTGGACGCCCGTCCTGGTCTGTTGACCAGGTCAGGACGCTCGTCCCGAATTCTGGATGCCCATCCCAACTTCTGAACTTCCGAAAATCAGATTTTTACCCCGAAATTTGCCATTTTCTTGCCTATTTGACCTGACAATTCCAAAATCACATAAACTACGAAATTGTGTTAATAACAGTCAATTGAGAACGATTTAACACCAATTTTGCCCTAAATTGTGCCTAAAATCATGCTAAAAAGTGATATGATTTGTGCATATCATATAACCCCACACTTAGCTTTTTGCTTGTCCTCAAGCAAAGTCTACATTAGGGTATTTTTGTCCATCTTGCCCAAAATAAAATGCAAATTTTTTTCCTCTCCTTCTCCTTCTTCTTTTCTCTCTCTTCCTTCTTTCTCTGTCTTAACTTAAATTTTTTTTCTCTCCTTTTTCTTCTTCCTTTCTCTCTCTGTTAAAAATTATTTTGATATAATTGTTCATGAGTCTTTTTAATTGAAAAAATGACATTGATGTGCTCTTGAGTTCACTCCAAAGAGTTATAAAAATGAAATTAAAGGCTGCCATTTGATAAATAAAATAAAGGAAATGACAATAGCTATTGGAAATAAAAATAATTGAAATTAAATTTAACAAACTGAGTTTAGAAATGAAAGTTTGAAATCAATTGAAATGAGAGAGAAAAAAGAGGAAGAATTATATTTTATTTTGGACAGATGGGATAAAAATGCCCCTGAAAGAGCACATTTGAAGCATAAAAAGTAGAAAAAGTTTTCTCTAACATATCATTTTCAATTACATTTTTTCTGTATAATTTTAGTTTAGAACTTATACGAAACATAGTGGAGTTATACTCACTAAAAGATTTAAAATCTTGTAATCGCAAATGCAGCCATTCATAATGAGCTTTTGGAAGAATAACAGTTTTTTGTGGTCATACCTTTCTTTTAGATTTTTCCAAAGAATAAGTGGATCTTTTACTGTTAGATATTCGGACTTTAGTCCTTCATGAAGATGGTGACGGAGGAATATCATCGCCTTAGCGCGATCTTGAATTGATGCTATATTTCCTTCTTTTATGGTGTCTCCAAGACCCATAACATCAACATGAATTTCAGCATGTAGTATTAATGACAAATAATTATTTCCAGAAATATCAAGAGCAACAAATTTGAGTTTTGAGAGACTCGACATTATAGATAAAAGTGTACCTTAATAGAAAAAATCACAAAATGATTCTCTTCCGAAGAGTAAACTCGTCCTGATAACGTATTCTAAAATAGCTATAACAATATGAAACAAGACTAAAGAAATAGAAATCAAAATAGTGTAAACTTGTGTATATCCTTTTCTAGTAACAAAACATACAAAACTATCACATATTTATAGGGATACATATGTGTAACCTACATACCCATATACATACTAATATAAATGTATACATATGTTACAAACTTAACTTCATGGAGGTTATATGGAGGTAGTGAAATTTATAAAAAGATAGTGGAAGTAGTGGCAGTTATGGACATACAAAATATGATTTATAAAATTAATAAATATTTTTCTCTACTTTCTAGGCTTAATTTCATTATTAATTTTAAAATTTAGTAGAAAAATAAAAGGGTAAACTATCTTACTTACACTTCTTAGATCTTAGAATCCAACTTTTGCACCTTAAAAAGTTTTTGCACTTCTAGTGCCATTCAGGTTTTCAAACATCCCACTACATGTACCTCTGTTCAATCAAACTGTTAAGTCTTTAATTTTACAGTTAGTCAACCTTGTTTTACTATTTGTTTCCAATCAAAGGCATTTTTGTCAAATTTTTCTTAATTTTTTTCTCTCTCCTTCTTCTTCCTCTTTTCTCTCTCTTCCTTCTTTCTCTCTCCATTAATTTAATTTTTTTTCTCTCTTTCTCCTTTCTCTCTCTCTTTTTCTTCTTCCTTTCTCTCACTTCCTTCTTTCTCTCTCCTTCTTCCTCCTCATTTCTCTCCCACAATCATGACCACCATTTTCGCTTTAATCATTCATTGTCCACTTCTTCACACACTAAATTGGGGCATTTAGCTTCTTCACAAGCAGTATGAAGTTTCAATTTCCTCAACTTCTTCTTAATATGTGTATACTTTTCACCTTTGGGAATGGATTCCTTCATCCATTTAGGCTTCGATAATGGCTTCTTCTTGGTACCAACCTCCACATAATACTTGTTTTCAGTCTGCAACTTGGTGAATTAAGCTAGATTGGGTGATTCAGCAGCAAGCCGTTGACGTAATCCTTCATGGGTCTAAGTGAATTTGGGAGTTGATGTGCATAAATCATATCACTTTTTTAGCATGTTTTTAGGCACAAATTAGGGGAAAATAGGAACTAAATCGAGCTTAATTGAATGATATTAACACATTTTCGCATAATTTGTGATTTTGGAAGTTTCAGGTGCAATGTGCAAGAAAACAGCAAATATTGGGGTAAAACCCAATTTTCAGAACATCTAAGTTCAGGACGGGCGTCCCGACCCGATCAAGGTCGGGACGGGCGTTCCTACCCAGTCAAGGCACTAGGACGGGCATCCCAAGCACTAGTGCAGAATCCCACATCGGTTTTTGAAGAGGAAATCGCTCCAGAGACCTGCTATAAATACCCCAGGCCTCCAACAGTTAAAATCATCCCTCATCACTCAATCTGAATGATTTAGTAACTTCAAGTGTACATTTCAACACTGAATACAAGTCATTCAGTGATCTCAGGTGAATCACACGAGTAGTTTAACAATAAGAGAGTATCTCGTTTTCTTTGCTTTTTGAGTGTTTATCTCAGAATCATAGAATTCGAATAGATAGGGTTCGTTTTTTGTATTCATAGAATACCCGAGATTTCATTAGGAGATCCTAAGAGGGCATTAGGTGAGCGAAGAGCTAGTCAATAGGGCTTTGCTTAAGCCCAGGATGTAAGGTAAAGTAATTGCTACTAGGTTAAGGAAGCGTTCTCCGAAGATTCTGTCAAATAGAGTCAGTCAAGCAATCCAAGATATACAAGTAGTCTCTATGTCAGCGGGCCTGATAAATGGTGAATACTTTATGGTGGTGGTTCCCTAGATCCTCTCTGTATATTCTGTATTGTGTTTGTCTAAATAATAATTTGAGTATTAAATTATGATGCTAAGTTATATATGTTTTGCATGTTGAAGTTGCATTCATTTTTCCGGAAAGGTCACCTACTTAATTAAACATTATGATTGAATATTTGCTTGCTCTTTTAAACTAGATGAATGTTATAGATAATTCCTAACCATGGTCTAACTAATAACCTGTCTAGTCTAACATGCCTTAAGTTAGGGTAGAATATATTAAGGTCTGCCATATTAGGTCAAATAACAAATAGATCGCCATATTTGTTAAAGTAGCCTAATGAGGCTGAGTTTGGGTGTTTATGCCGGCATTAGGGTGAGTGGCATGATTTTCTAAGTGACACACGCTTTCATAAATATCTTTAACCCTAACCGTGAGTAGGGCCGTCAATGGCGATGGGCCGGTTTATCAGGTAACTCATATGTGGTACACAAGTAAGATACAGTCTATAATTGCATTCTAGACCAAGATATATCTAAAATATTCGAAGATAGATCAATCAACATGTAGGAATAATAGAACATACATCAAAATACTTGTCTATAAAATACTCTTGCATGCTTAATGAACTCTGTCTTGTGTAGTAAGGATCACCAACTCGTCAAAGATTTTGATGAACGATTGCATAACTAGATAATAAAATGAAAGTTGGGTAAAAGATAGTTGCTACTAAGTCGTTACCACTTCCTTGGGAGTACGATATTTTCTAATTAAAATCGTAGGTACTTTCCAATAGACTAGCTACACGATAGGTACTCTGTCTTAGGTTCTGATTGATTAAGTGACAAACATAGATGCTAAAAGTGACAATTAGTAAGTCTTCGTCCTTAATTATTCATAATCGATATAGGGTAATAAATCATGTCTTTAGCATGTCAATTCAGAACACACCAGGAGTTTGAGTAGGCGGCGAAGAATTTAGGGTGGAGAAGAATTGCAGCGGAAAATATGGGGATTTCTTGGATTTCAATGACGATCTCGTGAAGAGGTATGTTAGATGATAATTCATGTTTTTTTACCCACTGGGATTTATCAATTCCTTTATACTTCTTTTCTGAATCCCTCTGCAAATTTCAATTGAATGAAAGGATCTGAAATGATGAAGACATTTCTTTCTTTTGTGGATTTGGTGGTGATTGGTAGTACTGTCGCTAGGCTTGGCTTGTCTGAAACGAATTGGTGAAAATGCAGAGACCAGAACCAGAATGTTCAGAAATTCCAAGGGGAGGATTGAGTTGTCTGAGAGAAAGAGGAAGAGAGAGAAAGGAAGAAGAAAAAGAGAGAAAAAATTAAGAAAAATTGACAAAAATGCCCCTGATTGAAACAGTGCCAAATAATGAGAAAAAGGTACACTAAGGGCAAAATTAAAGGCTTACCTATTTGACTTAACAGATGTGTATGTAGTAGGACATTTTGAAACCTCAATGTCACTATAAGTGCAAAAACAATTTGAAGTGCAAAAGTTAGATTCTAAGATCTAAGAAGTGCAACTGAGATAGTTTACCCAAAAATAAATTACTTTGTACATAGACTCTCAATATTATATTTTAAAAAATGCTTACTCTTTCTTTCTTTTAATATTCTAATATAATAATTTTAAAATTTAAATATTATTTGTTATTTATAAATTTTTAACTATATAAATTTTATTTATTATTAAATATTGTGATTATATATTATGAATAATTATAAATATCAAATAATATTTATAAATTTAAATTTTTTTAAGCCTTTACATCTTTACTAAGTTAAATTTTTTTGACTCTAAATTTAAATTATTATATTAAAAAATTAAAACTTAATAGTTTAATTATATATATATATATATTATTATAGTCCTTTTTTTTGTAAAACTTATTATATTTACATTAAATTTTATTTCGTCCAAAAAAAACTTATTATATTTGCATTAGATTTTATTTCGTGGGACACGAAAAGATGAAGACAGAATGTACATTACCTATAAAAATTAATTAATACTTTTAAGATTTAACCAATTATACTTATGTAGCACAACAAATAGGTGGACAATTAAAGGGTCCTTTGTAAATCAATTATTTATTTTCTTTAATTATTTGACCAACTTAATTAATATACTTATTAAAAATACAAAATTTCAAATGAAGCCAGAAAATAAATTCTTATCACATTTTACATTTCTCTCTTTTGGAAGTTTTCTTGTTTATCTTTTGATCACTTTTCTCATCGTAATCTTTATGTGTTTGATTGAGAGAAAATTCTTCATTCCTTGTGAGAATAAGGAAAATAATGTTTATTTCTATTCATTATGTTATAAATGAAGCTAATAATATTATTTCTATTCATTGTTACGATGAATTCATGTTCTTGTCTAATAATCGCTCAAAAATATTCTAAACGAACAATATGAGACTTCAAGTCACAACAGATTATTATTAATTTAATCCAAGTTTAAATTCTATTTCTTTATAAATAAGTTAAAGTGATAATATAGACTTAACACGAAATTATGAATAAATAAGTGCATATCTACCCCAAAACGTAGGTGAGTTGTATTCATGAAATTTAAGTCAAGTTTGGTTTGAATTTCAACGCAAGTACATTCACTTGAATCCTAAAATAAAAAGCTATTTGGTTACTTTTTCGACACGTAAGGCCCAAGAGTAGTTAAATGGCTTTAAAATAAATCTAATATAACAAATGTAACGTTTCAATATTCATGTAATTTAAGTCAAATTTGGTTTGAATTTCAACGCAAATACATTCACTTGAATCCTGAAATAACAAGTTATTTGGTTATTTTTTCGTTATGTAAGGCACAAAACTAGTTAAATTGCATTAAAATGAATCAAATATAACATTGTAACGTTTCAATGTTCATCAAATTTAAGTCAAATTTGGTTTAATTTCAACGCAAGTACATTCACATGAATCTTGAAATAACAAGTTATTTGGTCACAAAACTAGTTAAATGGCATTAAAATGAATCAAATATAACGAATGTAACGTTTCAAAGTTCATCAAATTTAAGCCATGTTTGGTTTGAATTTCAACGTAAGTACATACACTTTAATCCTAAAATAACAAGTTATTTGGTTACTTTTTCGACAAGTAAGGCACAAAAGTAGTTAAATGGCATTACAATGAATCAAATGTAACGAATTTAAAGTTTCAAAGTGCATCAACTTTAAGTCTAATTTTGTTTGAATTTCAAAGCAAGTGCATTCACTTGAATCGTGAAATAACAAATTATTTAGTTACTTTTTCGACATGTAAGGCACAAAAGTAGTTAAATGCTATTACAATGAATCAAATATAAAGAATTTAAAGTTTCAAAGTGCATCAAATTTAAGTCAAATTTGGTTTGAATTTCAACTCAAGTACATTTATTTGAATCTTGAACTAACAAGTTATTTGGTTACTTTTCGACAGATAAGGTACAAAAGTAGTTAAATAACATTAAATGAATCATATAGCAAATGTAACGTTTCAAAGTTCATCAAATGTAAGTCAAATTTGGTTTGAATTTCAATGCAAGTACATGTATTTGAATCATGATATAACAAGTTATTTGTTTACTTTTTCGACTTGTAAAGCACAAAAGTAGTTAAATGGCATTAAAATGAATCAAACATAACGAATGTAACGTTTCAATGTTAATCAAATTTATGCAAATTTTATTTTTAATTTCAACGCCAAGTACATGCATTTGAGTCATGAAATAACAAGTTATTTTGTTACTTTTTCAACATGTAAGCCACAAAAGTAGTTAAATGACATTAAAATGAATCAAATATAACGAATATAACGTGTCAATATTCATGAAATTTAAGTCAAGTTTGGTTTGAATTTCAACGTAAGTACATACACTTTAATCCAGAAATAACAAGTTATTCGATTACTTTTTCGACATGTAAGGCACAAAAGTAGTTAAATGGCATTACAATGAATCAAATATAACGAATTTAAAGTTTCAAAGTGCATCAAATTTAAGTCTAATTTTGTTTGAATTTCAAAGCAAGTACATTCACTTGAATCTTGAAATAACAAATTATTTAGTTACTTTTTTGACATGTAATGCACAAAAATAGTTAAATGCTATTACAATGAATAAAATATAACGAATTTAAAGTTTCAAAGTGCATCAAATTTAAGTCAAATTTGGTTTGAATTTCAACTCAAGTACATTTATTTGAATCTTGAACTAACAAGTTATTTTGTTACTTTTCGACAGGTATATTGGGCACATAATAGACATTTGAAATAAACTCATTATCTCCATTCTTTAGACGAATTAAAATCTTGCCTTTTCCTTTTACCGAAATCTTCGATTCATCACCAAAGGAGACATTTCCACTTACTGACTCATCAAGCTCCACGAACATGCTTCTCTTCCCACATATGTGGTTGCTTGCACCAGTGTCGAGCTACCACATGTCATCTTGGTTTCCAGCTTCTCCTTTATATGCCAGAAGCACACTACCATTTGCTTTGGTAGTGTTCTCGGCATAATTAGCCTTTTCGTCAACTCTTGATTTTGCATCTCTGCCCAAATCTGTGACAATTATAACACTTTATTGAAGATTTGTCATACCTCGATTGCGAATTGCTCCCTCCTCGACCGTTCCTTGGGAACTCCTTTATTTCATAGTTGGTGAAGCCACCTCGTCCGTATCCACATCCATGACCACATCCTCGTCCTCGTCCTTGACCTCGACCTCGGCCGCGATCTAGTCCTTGGCCACAACCTCTCCCTTGTTGATTTGAGCTAGAGCTTTCCTCTTTCTCCTTTTGACTTACTTGTAACTTTAAAAGTTGCTCTACGATTTCTTGTTTTTTCTTTTGTTTTTCCTCGTATGCTTGTAACGACCCCAATAAGAGATCGATAGTCATTTCTTCTAAATTTTTAGTCTCCTCTATTGTCACCACTATATGCTCAAATTTTGTAGTTAGTGACCTTAAAATTTTCTCCATAATTCTTATATCCTCCAATTTTTCACCATTTCTTTTCATTTGATTTGAGACCGCCAATACTCTTGAAAAATAATCCGAAACCAACTCGGACTCTTTCATATGCAAAGATTCAAATTCACCTCTTAAAGTTTGGAGGCGTACCTTCTTTACTTGCTAGGCTCCTTTGCAAGAATTTTGAAGCTTCTCCCATGCTTCTTTGGCGGTGCTCGTGCATGAAATTTTCTCAAAATCGTCGTCCCACAGTGCTTGATAGATGAGATAGAGAGCTTTCTTGTCCCTCTTTCTCGCATCCCGTAACTTATGCCTTTGCTATTGGAATAGTCCGGTGTCGTCTTGCGCATCCTCATAGCCGTTCTCGACAATGTCCCACACGTCGTGGGCTCCCAATAGCGCCTTCATCTTTATGCTCCAATTGTCGAAGTTGCTCTTGTTGAGCAAAGGGACTTGGAACGATTGCAAATTAGCCATGTCGGAGGATCAACGTGGCTCTGATACCACTTTGTTGGGAAATAAGGATATTTGAATGGAGAAATTAACAATCAAAATAGAGGAGATTTTGTGATAGGCTAGTGTATCTTAAAAATGGGACGTGTGTTGGAGAAGGAAGATTTGAAAGTGGACAATTTTATTTCTCAATTTTCTTCATTGCATCCACAAAGGCTTGCTCAGCCGCCTATTTATACTACCACTGTGTCGGTTTAACCGACTTAAACTTATATCTAGGCTAATCTAGATTATTTCTAAAGTACACTTAATTGTCATACATCTCTCAACCATTCTAGAATATTAAATGTTCGTATTTTGCCAATTGCAAGCTCTTGATTTCTCTAGAATACTCCACAAAAGTTGGTGGAGATAATTCAACAGAATTTCTCTTCAAAATGTCGCTCAAAGAAGAAAACTGAGAAGGCACATCTTATTGAGAGGAATGATGACGAACCAACTTTGTTGATGCTTTAAACTAGTGAATTGACAGAGAATCAACAAAGTGAAACCATGCTACTCAATGAATGTAAGGAAGTGACACAAAATAAATATTCAAATGATGTCTTGTGGTATCTAGATATAGGAGCAAGTAATCATATGACTAGTTGCAATGGTTTGTTCACAACCCTAGACACAAGTACAACTGGAACTGTAAAATTTGGAGACGGATCAGTTGTAGAAATCTGTGGAAGGGGCACTATTCTTTTTCATAATAAAAGACATGAACATACGGTACTCAAACGTTTATTACATACCTCATTTGAAAAGTAACATTTTAAGTCTTGGACAACTGGATGAAAATGGTTGTAAAACTTTAATAGAAAATGGTGTGATATTAGTATATGATCAAGATCGACATTTACTTACAAAAGTAAGTCGGTTGGATAACAGGTTGTGTTTGTTGAAGCTTCAACCAACAAATCCAATTTGTCTCCTGTCAGTTGACTAGGAGAAAGAAAGGTTATGGCATGCTCGGTTTGGTTATGTGAATTTTCACACACTATGTGACATGTCAAAGAAACATATGAT
>CM049929.1:12246100-12266100 GCA_027405835.1 Asclepias syriaca | reverse complement strand
TTCTTCAAATTACATCCCTAAAAATCATTCCTATTTGGTATAACCTATATAGGTTAAAATATTTAATTTTTTATTAATTAATCCCTAATATTCTTTATATATTTTAATTTAACCCATAATAATAATAATACATTCTTTATTCATTAATTTAATTAGAAACTCATAATAAATACCTGATTGGGTCGGGTCAATATTACACTAAACATGGGAAGGAATCAGTCTGTGTCAGTCTGGCTACGTTAAGAAAATCTTGGAACTCTTTGATACTTGGTGAAAACCCGCCCAGATATTGCCTACACATTAGGCATTGCTAGTTGATTTATGAAAAATCCTACAACAGAGCATATGCAAGCTGTGAAACGCATACTCAGATATATTAATGGAAAAATAAATATGGGATGCTTTTATGGAAGAAAGGATCATGAAAAAGGATTAACAAGATTAATAGCCTACAGTGATAATGATTTTGCTGGAGATTTGGATGATCGGAAGAGCACTACTGAAGCAGTATTTTTTCCATGGTGAAAATTTATTTGGCTAGTTTTCACAAAAACAGAAAGTAGTTGCTTTATCTTCGTGTGAAGCTGAATATATTGCAGCACCAACAACAACATGTCAAGGAATTTGGTTTACTCAGTTATTAGGGGATTTGAATGAAGGCACATAAAGTTAGAATTTCTAAGTAAAAATTCAGTTCATTTCATTCAAGAATGTAAACAAATCAGCTATATCTCTAATCCTTGATTTAAGGAAGAGATTGGGCAATAAATTATCAACTTCAATGAATTTTTCTAAAGACTGTGTTAAAAGTGTGAGTATTGTCGGTATTCGAACAAAAGATATACGAAAAATCTGAGATGATATAAACTCGGCCAGAATCACTCGTAAATTGATCCAACTCGGTATGGATTGGTTGGGACTCGGTCACCATGTAAGAACAAGAAGGAGAAAGAAAGAGAAGGAAAAAGGAGGAAAGAGAAAAAGAAAAAGCATGAAAATAAAAAAAAAAATATATATATATATATATATATGACAAAATTCAATATTTTAATATATATATCATTATTATGCACAATTTAGTTAGTTTTACATTATTTTATTTAGTAAATATAATGATATTAATATTATATTTAATGATAATTTTAAAATTTTAAAATAAATATATTATATTTTAAAATATTAATTTGTAAAATAAATAAAATTTTGAATTATTTGATTTGTTTTTTATTTATTTTTACAATATTAGTTTTTTTTTTAAATATTATTTTTTTAATTAAATATTATATATTTTTATTAAATATATTATTTAATTAAAATTTTGATATCATTATTTTTTAAAACTATTAATTATTATTAAAATTATTGTATTATATATATACAATAACCGAATCACCCATATTGATGTGGAACAGTGGTCACTAAGACGGGTGACCGAGACTTTGAACCATGATTTCAAGACAAATTCTCTCACGATTCAACCAAAGAATTGGGCAGGTGAAGGGCTTTCTCTCTTTGCCTCGTATCTTGTTTTCCTCTCTTTCCCCTTCATCTCGTTTTGGAGTCGGTAGCTTTGCATGATTGATGAGGTTTCAAAGCATCTGCTTATTTTTTCAAAATTCACCTTTCCCATATCTACTTCATCTGGCTTTTGAGGCCCTAAAACTTTGTCTAATACCAATATGACACAATTCTTAAGTATTTTTCAATGTGTCTTTCATAAAATATGGTGCATCTTCAATAAATTGAGTTAAGCAGATGCTTTGGAACCTCATCAACCATGCAAAGAAACCGACTCCAAAAAGAGATGAAGGAGAAAGAGAGGAAAACAAGACACAAAAGGCAAAGAGAGAAAGCCCTTCACCTGCCCAATTCAGCAAAACTGATAAATTACGCCATATATATAATGTTGAGGAAGCTGACATTTTATTTTGGATATCCATATAGAATGTCTGCCTTCGCTTCCTCTTTTATAATAAGCTAATGCACCCTTATTTAGAAGCACCAAAAGAAAAGAAAAGAAAAGAAAATGCTCAAGAAACTCCTGCTACACCAATAAAAATAACAAAATATCATCATTAAGTAATTTTCTCTAAATTAACAATAAAATCACAACATTCCACACAAATTTACGTTCATGTAACATAGTATGATGTATCAGGAAAACTCTCACCCTAGAAAAATCAATAACAATATAGAGGAATTTATAGAAAGAACAAATATAAAGACACCTTCCTATTTAGATTTTTCTTTTTCCTTTTCAAATTATTTGATGCTAAATTCAACAGTTTCTTCATTAAAATAACACAAGGAGCTTTATCTTTCAGTCGCATCAATGATGAACAAAGACGGTAACACTAAAAATTTCATTTAGCTGCAGTTAGTTGATACAAAATGTGCATCAATGATGAACAAAGACGGTAACACAAGCAAACAACTCAATTTATGTCAATCCCTCTTACCTCTTCTCCCCGCATAAGCATCTAGCAGCTTGTAGAGCAAAATATGTGAGAATAACATCAGCACCAGCTCGGCGAAGACACATTAGAGACTCCATCATGACCTTCTCCTCATCAATCATTTTAAGGACACCACCTGCCTTGATCATTGAGTATTCACCTGAAACCTACATAAAGAAAACTTGTTCAAATGAGAATCTTATAACGGGAGAGTTGAAAACTGGAATTTAAATTAGCAATGACATTCATCTCATTGAAGATTTACTGAGTTTATCTGCTGCATTGTCTCTCTATTTATCTCATTGAATATTGTCTTTGAATTTATAGATTTCATCTCATGAAAATTAACCACATTCCATTTCTATACTACATGATAGGCAGCAAGTTTTTACTCTGAATGAAATATAAATACTAGTCGTGCATGTCTTTTATTATTCATCAAATATATATACAAAAGATAATGTTCCAAAATCCATATAAAATCAAGATAAGGGATCTGTGAATATGTGTGCGTGAGGATGTTAAGCCATGGAAAGTTCTAGCTTCTCCTCTTCAATTTCTTCTTCAATTTCTCCACCAGTGTTTGATGCCAATAACTACAAGTATGGGCAGTTCATATGGAGGCGTATATGAAAGCTTTAGATATTTGGGAAACAATGGAAGAAGTGTGTGCTAATAAGGCAAGAAGGTGTTGTTGAAGACACCTTGCTAGCCAAGCATTATGAGAATGTGAAGAACAACAACAAGATGTTTTTCAAGAAATGATCCTACTCTTAATGTTGAAGAGGCTAAGATTGAAAATCAGAAGTTGGGCACTAATTGAAACGGATCAAATCAACGGATCTATAGAAATAGAACCCTATAAAAATTACTTGTAATTTTTATTGTTTATGAAGTTACGAACAACAATTATTTCCCGAGGCAATAGAGAATATCTTGGAAAATATATGTGGTAAAAGTAGAACTTTGTTAGATTCCATTCCAAGACAATTGTTCCCACGATTCAACCAAATAACAGACAGGACCCTCCAACCTTATGAAGAAGATAATTATTTCGTGACATCTCTCCTTTACATGGCGGCCCACCTCGTCAGGCTCACAAAATTTCCTCTTCTCGCACCATCATGCTGCAGCCCAATCAAAGCCCGCTCCTTCACTTTCTCCGGTCTAACCCACCTCTATAGATCCTTATAATGGTCACAAGAAAGTAACATAGTATTTTTAAACCTAATCTTCATTCTTCCTCCTCCCCTCGATTCTTTCTTACCTGCTATAATTCTTGCTTTATTCTTACTTTCCCGCTCTTTTCCCTCAATTACTTATCTTAATTAAAGGGTTTCTTCTTCTAATAAATCGAATGTATCTAACACATTCAATGTCCAAAACCATAAAAAACAAACCTAGTAATAAAGTTAAGGGACACAGTTGGCAAAAAAAGTTAATTACCAAATAGGTCAATTATCTAAGCCCAAATCCTAATATTCTTGTTTTGTGTCCCTAGGTTTTCATCTCTTACATATCAGCGAGAGTTCTGCAGATCCACTATTACTGCTGCAGTCAGGATAATACTAAGTAAATTTCAGCTTCATATCAATCTGAAAGGTGTAACAATAATTATGACATATTTCACTATTTGCTTCGGCAAGATTTATATGATGTAAAGCCCCATGATTTAATAAATCAATTGCTTATAATCCATTTAGTAGTTGCACTATATTAAATATAAAATGATGAAAGCCAAATTATGTGAGATACCTGATATGCAGCAATAGGCAACGAGGAATTATCCCTAAGAAGCCTTATAATATCCAAGTACGGTAAACCAGGTTTCACCTATTGCACACATTATGATAAAGTCAGCATTATTTGAAGGGCTGTCCAAGTAATCAGAACTAAAGCCATACTAAGTACCAACCAGAAGAATGTCTGCTCCCTCGGCCTCATCTTCACTGGTCTCAATAAGAGCTTCTCTATAGTTTGTGGGGTTCATTTGATAACTGTCACACACACAAGCCAAAGGAAATGTTCAAGTGAATTCAGTGATAAAGAGTTGAAAAGGTCACATGGAGAAGTTAACTTTCAAGAGTGCAGTACGTTTTCTTGTCACCAAATCGAGGATTTGAGTCTAATGCTTCTCTGAAAGGACCATAAAAGGAACTTGCATACCTGCATTACCATTTAAATTAAGGTTTTAATAATTGCAAAAGAATTGAAATAAACTTCATTTTCATGAAAATACCGGAGAAATATAATTTATCAGGAAGAATTATTCCAGATAATAGTACAAAAGATTTGTAATCCTACCAAACAACCACATTTCTTCTTTTTCTTTCAAGCATGCAAAATGACCATAGAATTTAGAATCTTTAAAAATGTGCATCTCCAAATCGTGAAAAGTATTTGATAATTCCCAACAACTATATCAGCATAAACTTAATTGTTTGTATTTTAAAAATATTTACAACTATGAAGTAGCACATTGTTGGATAACACATTATTTTACATCAGTACCCTTTTCTCTGAAATGGTAGCAAAGGTGTAAGGCTTTGAATTGCTAAGGGGTCCCAACTTGTGCATGCCATCTCTAAAGGAAAGGGATGAACAGCCATCTCAGGGTACAGGGCCAAAACACGGGGTGCTAGGTTTGAAGCCTGGGATGAAGATTCAATGATTATGGCATGGCTGTGGAAGTCTATGACACCATAGATGAGCAACACATCCGTATTTTTGGCTACTGCTAAGGATATTTTGGATGCACTCTAACAGACCTATCCTAAGGTAAAGGATGAGGCTCAAGTGTATGACATACAGGAGAACAAAATAATGGCAATAACAGGATCGTGTGACACTAATAGAATATGCCAATCAGCTAAAATCTGTAGCATGAACTTGATCCATATACAGCAG
This sequence comes from Asclepias syriaca, assembly GCA_027405835.1. Classification (NCBI taxonomy): domain Eukaryota; kingdom Viridiplantae; phylum Streptophyta; class Magnoliopsida; order Gentianales; family Apocynaceae; genus Asclepias; species Asclepias syriaca. Next base: position 12,260,737 of record CM049929.1, on the reverse strand, counting down.
TAGAAATCAAACATATTGATGATGGACCTGTTCTAAAGGCCTTTATCAAGCAAGAAAGTATATGATTATCTGGTTTTGCCTAATCCAAACTAAACCAGTGATCAAACCCTAAAGAAAAAAGACTTCTCATGTTACAATAAGGCTGATGCATTAAATCGAGGAGAAGCTGATGGAAGCTGATGCCAGCAACAAACTCATGGACATTTCTGCTGTGGTAGCTAAAGATGACATTAAATCAACAAAACACATTCTCAAGTTGACATGGGGATAAAGAGCAGAGAATCCTAGAAAATGGAAAGGCAGAGTTGTGGCAGATGACTGAGGCAAGCTAGGTTCTAGTATTAACGGCTTTCTCTTTGCAGTTGGTGACAACAAATTGTCAATTTTACACGTGTCCCAGAAGTTAAACCAAATTCTGCCTGCTAAAGGCTTTGATACCATTGTAAACAAAGAGAAATGTGTAATTTTGTGAGTATTATTGTATTGTAGGAGTGGCCAATTTATACACAATGATACAAGATACATAAGAAAGTAAATCCATAAATTATGCAATTTAATCAAATCTCCTTATCAACTCCAAAATATTATATTTACAAATATTTAATATATTTATAGAATCTCACACACCTAGAGATTTTGGCTGTGAAGTATGTGAATCTCTAGACATGAACATGTGCCATTTCCAGTTAGTAATAGAAGTTCTTTTCCTCTTTTCCTTATTCACAACGATATTTGGTGTACTTATGAGGCTAAATGGTTTGTTTCTTTGTTGATGATTATATTAATGTTATTTAAAATTTATCTACTTAAGCATATGTGATTCAAAAAAATTGGCACCACCTCGTAAAGTAGGATAACTTGAAGTATCAGTATATATGATTCACCAAGGAAAAGGAGAATGTGAACCTAATGAAGTCCAAGCAAAACAAGAAGATTATGCAAACACGCCATAAAAGAAAAACAAAACAGCATAAGATGTCATCAGCAACATTAAGTCAAACAAGCAATTACTTGGCTGTGTAGGACATGATTGAGACATGCTGAAAACCTTCTGCGTCAAGAGCTGCCCTAATGGCCCCAACTCGACCATCCATCATATCACTGGGACTGACAACATCTGCTCCAGCTCTAGCCTAAAAAAAAATTGGTCATATACAAAGTTGATCTTGACAACAAACATACAAAGGTAAACCTAATTACCTGTGCGACAGCCTGCTTACACAATTGGTGTACTGTTTCATCATTCATTATTACTCCTGCGTAATGTTTAAGTACACCAATTAGTTAGTTCAACAATTATTTATTTATTTTATTACTAGAACCCTGGAAACAATAGTGCACCATACACAGGTAATAGTAGCCTGAACGCACTTCAGTGCAGTCAAATACTGAACCCATTACTGTATATCTTTCCATTTTCCCATATTTCCAAGACTAGGGTGAACAGTAAGGGGAAAATTGGCTTTCCTTAAGGGTGGATATGAAGAAAATTTGAGGAGACGACTCTACATTAAGCTTGGATATCACAATTCCAGAACCTCAATTAACAAATACTTCTATAATGGCTTGTTAGGTAATACTAATCACTCATTTTCAGTTCAAATTCATCAATCTTTATAATCATATGCAAAATGATTGATTAGTGAGTAGCAGGAAAAACATTTATTATAAAATAAGAAATTAATGTGCTGCAACTAGATCAGTATGAGCATAAATTTTATCTTCATCAATTACAGATAGGAGCAAGCCTGTTTGCATAAACAATCCTTCCATAAGGGCTTAAAACTGCTGATCTAGGAAACATTTCTTTGGCAAGTCATCAAGGTGAATTTCAGTCAAAGGCACTAATGTATTTAAAGAAAATTTTAGAATATGACAATATTAAAATAGGTTTGTTCAACCAAGCTGAAAGGTATATAAAATCTGATTAATAGAAACTACTAACTCTTTTGTTTCAAAAAGAAAACCAAGACCAAAATTGCTTATTTAACTCATGGTGTGCAACTCCTGAAAAATATGCTACAACAAATCTGCTTTGAGGCATTCCAACACCAAAATAATGCAGAAATTATTTATTGAACATGTGAAAATATTACCATCTTCCCTCACAATTCCATCATGCCCATCTGAAGAATATGGGTCTAGAGCAACATCAGTGTAGATAACCTATTCAGTATGATGGAAAATAATACATAAGAAATCATTTCCAAACTTCTAAATAGCAATCCTTGAGTGCAAACCCTAAAATGTGCCATCTGAACAAGAGGATGACTAAATGATCAACTTACAAGATCTGGATACTTGTCTTTAAGCAATCGAATGGCTCGAGGAACTAATCCACTTTCATTGTAGGCTTCATCTCCAGTAGGGGACTAAGTAAAAATTTCAGCTATCAATCATCAAAGTTAAAAAATAATAATAATAAAGGATTTCAGAGGTAAATAAAAATTCACCAGATATTACAGATAAAAGCAGCTAGGCAGTAAAAAGATTACATAGGGCCTACAATTATCTTAAAATTTAGCATCAAGAAAACTAATGAGGAAAATAAGAACCTTTAAAGCATCTGGCACTTTAGGAAAAAGCACTATACTGTTAACACCAACATCCATGGCTTTAGAAACCTGCATTAAGACAATTAAGTTACCCATTTAAGCACTTTGAGGCAGCACACTCATGGAAGTAAAATTGACTTTCAAATACTAAATTTTCTCCTTGGTAGAAAAGGAAGCACTGAGACTAATATCCATTTCACCTAGTCAATGGAATCTTTTCACTGACATTAAACCCCTTGTATAAAAAAAAAATATCAAAATCGGAGAGCATATTAACCTCTTCAACTAGACCATGCCTCCAACCAAGTCTGTAACAACCAGGCATAGCTCCAATTGGCGTGTCCTCTTCACCTGCAAGTATATTGAAAATGGCATACCGTTTACACACAAAAAGAAACAACCAAAACACAAATAAATATAAGTGAAGGAGAACCAAGCAAATATTACCCATGCACTAATACAGATGGGTAAATATAACAATAATCTCAAAAAATAAAAAATAAAAAAAAAGGAAAAAAAAATAGAAAGATTAACTAGTGCCAACCTTCATGGATGAAAAGGGGATACACAAAATTTGCAGGGGATATACTTGTTTCTTGGAAGGCAGCTCTGAATGCTGGTGATCTACGATTCCTACGCGGACGCCGACTAAGTTGCTAACACAACCAATTAAGCATGTTAGTGGGTCATATTCAAATAAAAGGGAAAGAAAAAAGAAACTTGTTACAACAGGCATGACAAGTTAACCAATAAAACACATTTACCTTAAAAAATTTAAATTAGTTCCATATTACCAATTTTTCACCTTTACTATAATTTAATCATTCAGGTGCAATCTGGATTCATCCACAGAACAAAAGGAAAGAAACAACAGTGTCACAACATGAAGCAACTACGAGCCTAGCTTTCAACTACTTAGTATCATCTTCACTATATAATCCGAGTTGAAAATAGGTAGTACTTAAATTTATCCTTATTTCCTTGAGGTATGCTTACATACTTACGGATTGCAACAAAACAGAATTGGCCAAAAGTCAAATCAACAAGTAGACATTTGAGACTCTAGAGGTTGTCCTATTATATAGCACTTAGCTCCCAAAGTTCAAGATAGTTACCCACTCTCATAAACGCATAATGCAACTATAGGCTTAGAGATACCCACAGTCAACTAACATTTATACCTCAATCATTTAACTCTAGATAACAATGGAGCCAACAACCAAAAGTTTTGCGTGCTAAGGAGTAAAGAGGGAAATGTATCACTAATTCCGTCTTCTTTTTTAGAAATAAAATATATAACTAACGGCTTATCACCTAATACATCTTTTATCAAGGAAAAAGGCATCTTTATTTCCAAATCTTATCTTTTAAGGGTTTAAGGGTTTAAGGGTTTAAGTTAGGCATATAGTTGCAAAATTTAAATTACAAACAAGATATAACAAACTCTTGATGTGAATTATAACTACCCTAACAGACAGAAGACAAATGCTTTTATTTTCAATGTTACATCCATGTATGTGATTCTGGTACGAAATATACATGGAAATTATTTAGGGATTGATGATGGCAGTTGGTTAGGGAGTTCATTCACAGTTATCTAGATAATAGTAATTAATTAGAAGTCTATACTTTTTAGAAGTTGATTCAGTAGTTATCTTAATTAAAAAAACCATTAGTATCAGGAGTCCTTTTTATTTTTAAAAAAAAAAAAAAAAAAAACTCATGTATTCAACGTACACTTAAAGGGGTATTACATAACAGAAAGCTTGTCAAGGAAATAGCTTTTCCTAAAGGAACCATAGGGCCGAAAAGGGGAAAGAACTCTAACAAAGGGAAAGAGGATTTTCTTGTGAATCGTCCCAATACTAGGTCCTATACAAAAGTACATGTTCATTGTTGAAAATATTAATAGAAAATAAAGATTATCTAATTATCAAAACAAGTGTACCCTTAAGATAGAGGACTTCCTTGGTGCTTAAACCTTTTGGGTGTCTCTCTCCTAGGGTAAAATGATTACACTTACTGAAGAAGCACAACAACAGGAAGCCCAATGAACAAGTCTTTTGTTTACAATACTACAAAGTGTAAACGATCCTAAAGACTCTCCTAGAGAAGCAAAGAGAATAAAATGAAAATGGAGAGCTTAAGAATATTTTTTCTAATTTGGATTTTCGATGTTTGAAATGGCTGAAGGACCTCCTTTATATAGACCTATAAACAGCTCTACGTAAACGATGCAACTCTTTGATAATATTTTTTTATTAATCAAATGGTACCAAAACAACCATTCATCATTTATATGAAAGGATAAAACCTTAAATCGAATAAAAAGTTACCAAATGTAATTCACATAAAATATCCAACATCCATTTGGCATCAAAGTCAAACATCATGGATGACTCATCAAACTTGTCTAGTCGAATGGATGTGTTCATGAGAAACATCTAACAAATGCTATCTAAGATGGAGGCCTGCCAACAGTCCACCAAAAAGTCCTTCTAGCAGCACCAAAAGGTGATGAACTCTCAGCTCGAAAGAGATCATGCTAGAGCTGAAAGGGTATGACAAGGACAAGTAGATGGGCAATAGTAGCGGCACCCACATAGTTCAAAGGGAGGAAAGAGGTGTTGCGCAAGCTAGAGGAAGTATTGTTCCCTTGTATTCTAATATAATGGTATTAATAATCCCTTGATTTGGATCTGTGAGTGTGAGCAATTTTTTGAAAAATCAATAAACACCTAAAGAGGAGATGGGGCTGGAAGCATTCCATCTCAATAGGGAGGCACAATTGTGGTTTTACAAGGTGAAGCAAGAGATAGCATATATAGATTGGCAGACATTTGCAGACCAGTGCCACCTAAGGTTTGGTCCTTTTACGAATCTCAAACCCCCTAGGAGATTGACCAACTTAAGGCAGATGTAGAAAAATTATCAAAAAGTATCAAGTCTTTACTACCCTGAACCACAAAGCTCACAACCAAGCAACAAATCAGCCTATTATCTGCAGGTTTGGTAGAGGGACTGTGGTTGGATGTCGAATTGTAGCAACCCAATATCCTAGGCGCTACTATGAATTTAGCCCGCACTTATGAAAAGAAGCATACATAGCCAAGATGTTCACCAAGAATAGTGATTGAAGGGACAACAAAATCCGGGGCAGCATCCAATACCAGGAGCACAAAAACGCCATTTTCAAGGAAATTAACCAAGGCAGAGATGGAAGAACAAAGAGAAAAAGGGCTTTGCTTCAATTGTGATGAAGTTTACTCTCGGAGCTTTTTGACCAAGAGGGGAGTAATGATACGAAATATACAAGGAGATTATTTAGGAATTGATTATGGTAGCTGGTTAGGGAGTTTAACCCTAGTTATCTTATCTTTGCAATAGTTATCTTAATTAAAAGACCATTAGTTTTAGTAATCTTTTTCAAAAAATTAATGTATTTTCATTGGAATATTATAGAAATAAAACATAGCCAGTATTTTCCTAAAATCTTTGATAGGAAGCTTGTCAAGAGGCAAGTTTTTATAAAAGTAGCCATAGGGCCAAAAAGGAAAAAGAACTCTAACAAGTGAGTCGTCCTGTGACTAGGTCCTATACAAAACACATATCAAATTTTAACAAGTGAATTTTTCTAACTATAGAATAACTCCTTCACTGTTTTTCTAACACATTGTTAGAGGATATTGAAAGAAGTATATGTTTCACATGCATTATATGAGTATTAGAATAAGGATCTCCTCACAGAAAAGTCCAATGTATGATGGTCTAAGACTACTCTATTCTTCCCAAATCAGAGATCTTAGGAAGATAAAATATCATTTGTATATCAGCCATATGAAAGGCATTATGGGTGGACATGACCAACCATCACCCCCAAACTGCTAGATATCTATGGATTGCTGCATCTTGGCTCCAGCTCTTATTGGGGATGAGCAACAAAAATGGAAAAAGAGCTGGTTATGCCCTGAGACTCTAAATATCATTTCCACTGGTGCAGAGAACATTTAAACAACCAAAATATTTCCACAGAAATCCACTTTTTCACTGTATTTTTCACCAAAAGTACCAGGTTTGAAACCAAAGGACAAACAAGGAAGTCCACAACTCAACATCATCTCCTCCCCCCTTAAGTACGGCAGTCAAATATTGTGACATTACTAAACTTATAAAAAGCAAACACTTGCGTTCGAACTCATCCCAATAAGAAATTCCTGTCAAACTAGCCCTTTTTCAAAGTCGACTTGATATTGTTAGAAAACCACAATAGAAACACCAGATGGAGCAATTCAGAATACTGCCATAAGTAATCACAAAGCTTTCTTTTTCTTTTTATTTCAGGTAGTTTGAGAGATGTATTTACTAATAACTACAAGAGTTCCTTTTTCAGACAAGACTTTAGGGGAACGTTTAAAATGTTGCAGTGAAACTGAACTTTTAGAGTCTTCCATAAACATTTTCCTGAAAAATCTGGTTTTCCCCAAATACCCAAACCATCAACTCTTTAAATTGCATTACCATTTTCAAAATTCCGATTGCCAAAAAAAACCCAACAACTAATGGAACAAGTATTAGCCATCTTTCCACTCCGAGAAACATCACAGCACTTATAAAGTACGAAGTCAACGGTTCATCATAAAGGAATAACATCCGAGAAAAACTATTAATTAAGAGAACTTACAAGGGGCGACACAGCCAGAGTCCCAGAAGGTGCAGCTGGTTTAGGTGGAACAGGAGGTGCTTCAGGTGCCTTCCCAGCAACAACTAGGGCTTCACATTCTGAATCAGTCAAACCGATCTTCTGACTAGAACCACCACCACTATCAGAATGTTTTTCACTTGCTCTGATAATTAGTGGCTTTCTTTGATAGATCGATGGAGATTTAAATGATAAGAAATTGCGATTCGCTCTGACAATTTCTGGTTTTAAACCCACATACTCAAACTTGGCTGCTCCAACGTTGCAGGGGGAATTTAACACCGTTGAAGCCATAATCACAGAATCTACAGGAAGGAAGAAAGAAACAGTGACAGCTTGGAAATTAAAGTAAAATTTTAGATGATTTCAGATAACTGAAAAGGATGAGAATCTCCACCTTTAGATGAGAGAGATGATATCAGGGGCCCGTTTTATTCAGCGATAGGTAGATACAGGATATGAAATATTTTCCTTCGTTGTACATTTTTTGTGTGTATTCTGGCCGCGTCCTAGGATTAGGACAATTTCTGGACATATGCCTTTTTTTTTTCGTTTTTGAAAATTTTCCAATTATTATAAAACTATTACTAAAAAAAAAATTACTAAGAAATATAATAGAAAAATAAAAGGAAACACAACATTCTTTCTTTTCTTGTATATTTGAAGTCTATCAAAATATACAAACTAACCTTTATTTATAGTGATGAATCATATATAATTTATATCTTCACATACATACATATATAAATATATACATAACTTTCCATTATACTAAAGATGTTACAAACTTAATTTATAGAGATTATATAAAAGTAGTAGAAGTTATATGAGGGTAGTGAAGGTTATATGGAGGTAGTGGATGTTATATGAAGATAGTAAAAATAGTGGGAGGTTATATGGACATGCAAAACAATAGTAGGATTCATAAAACTCCCCATTTGGATGTCCATTGTACAAGTAATTTTACAAGTAATTTCATAAAACTCCCCCTTCATTAAAATTTTACTAGAGAAAAACACAGTGATAAAAACCTCTAGTGAAGGAAAAAGAGTACATTGTTCCTTGTACACTCCCCTTGATCATTACATAATATCTTTGTACCGACACATTCTTATATTATGGACTAGTCTTTCAAATGTTGAAGTTGGTAATGTTTTTGTAAACAAGTCTACCAAATTATCACTTGAACGGATCTGTTGTACATCAATATCACCATATTTATGAAGATCATGCGTAATGGAAAATTTTGGTAAAATATGCTTTGTGTGATCTTGTTTGATATATCCTTCCTGTAATTGATCTATGCATGCAGTGTTATCTTCATAATTTTTTTAGGAACTTCTTTGCTTGAAGATAAACAACATGTCTCTCGGATGTGTTGAGACATGGATCTTAACCAAACACATTCACGACTTGCTTCATGGATTGCTATAATTTCTGTATAATTTGAAGGAGCAACTAATGTTTGCTTTGTAGAATGGTATGTTTCGCTTGACATGCTAAAAGATAGTGTTTATTTACTTAGGTTGATTATGAGTGGTTAAGGACTTAGAATTTAGCATTTAACTATTTGTCACTTAATCAAACAGAACATAAGGCAGAGTACCTATCATGTAGTTAGCGGCGCTCTTTGTTCGTCGTCATATACGATTCAGATCGTCCCCCGAATCCTCCCCTAAATGGGGAAGAAGAAGAAGAAGAAAAAAAAAAGAAAAAAGAATCCCAAAAACATCATCGGGATGCCCGGCTCTGCCGTCGGACGTCCTTCCGCTCCTCTTTGACTCCCCCCGTTCTTTTGTTCGAATTCTTGAACCGCGCACTGGTCCCCTCGCTTCCGTTTCTTTTCTTCCGTGCGCCCGGTGGGGGCGTCTTGTGCTTAGACGCATGCGCACCCAATGGTAGGCACACGCGGCACTGGTCCCTGGTTCGTCACGCGTTCGTTCGGCGCACAGTTAGGCTATCAAGTTTCCCCGGTAGGGTTGTCGTTCCCGCGCGGACGACAGCTCTCGTGCTGCGGCTTGACTGCCCGGCATGTGTCATACGTTACGGCGCATGAGTGGTGGCTTTGCGTGGTGGGGTGCGTCGGTTCCCTGCTCGGGGGCAGCTGCACCGCACCCCCCGCTAGTCTTCAGCCTTGGCTCAAGTGCGGCATGATGCGTTCCGATTGGTATGCTAAAAGATAGGCTTAATTTATCTATGTCGATTATGAGTAATTAAGGACTAAGTCTTACTAACTGTCACTTTAGCATTCAATTGTTGTTACTTAATCAATCAGAACCTAAGGTAGAGTACCTATCGTGTAGCTAGTTCTTGGAAAGTATCTACGATTTTAATTTATTAATATCGTACTCCCAGGGAACTGGTAACGGCTTAGTAGTAACTATCCCTTAACCCTAACATTCATCTTATTTATCTAATCAGACAATCGATAATCAATACTTTGAGATTGATTGGTAATCCCACTCACCCATAACAAGCAAATAGCATTCATGAGTAGACATGCATTCATCAATTTAAGCTCAGTTATTACAATTTGTTTGACCTTATCTTCGAACATTTTAGATATATCTTGATCTCTAAGGCAATTATGAAATGTAACCATCTGTTTACCATATCCGAGTTACCTAGTGTATTCACCCCTACCTTGGGATGATCCTTCTCATCTGTCGGATTAAAGTATCCATGAACGGTACCCTATGTCACTTCAGTATCATGTCACTTAACCCTAGGATTGGCCTAGCGTACAAACTCAGCTTTATTAGGGTACTCTAACAAACATGGTGATCTGTTTTGTTATTTCTTCCTAATCTGGCAAACCTTTTACAGTCTGTTAAACTAAACTGGTTATGATTCAGACCTTGGTTAGGAGTTGTCTATAACCCTAGTTTAATTTAAAAGGACACGACAGTTCAACATTCATAATGATAATTCTAGCTCTATGATCTTCTCGGGAAAATGAACAGTATCTCAAATTGTAAAACATGTATGATATAAAATTCAGTATCAAATTAATATTCAGATAAAACAATTCGAAAACATACAGAACCTCGTCTAGGGGACCCACTATCATAAAGTAGTCACCGCTTTATGCAGGTCCAACCGGCGATGCAGCTCCTGTATGCTTCTGACTGCTCGATCCTACTCTGCTCGGCAGAGCCTTCAGAGAACGCTCCTCAGACCTAGTAGCAATTGCTTTACCTTACATCCCGGGCTTAAGCAAATTGCCCTAATTTGACTAAGAACACGCACCCTATCTCTCTCTTAGGATCTCCTAACGAAATCCCAGTATTCTATGATACCAAACACGAACCCTATCTAGTCGTAATCTAAGATTCTGAGACAGACTCTCAGAAAACAAAGAAAACGAGAAACTCTCTAAGAATAGAAATAAACTTATACTGAGCCCAAGTCTCTCAATGACTTATGTACTCGAGAAAAATATACAATCGAAGTCACTAAATGATTCAGATCGAGTGGAGAGGGATAATTTCAACTCCTGGAGGCTTGGGGTATTTATAGCAGCTTTCTGGAGTGAAAATCTCCAAAACTTTGGTTGTGGGACAACTTCTAGTGCTTCGGGATGCCCGTCCTGGTGGTTTGACTGGGTCGGGACGCCCGTCCCGGACCGTTAACCAAGTCAACATTTCCAAAAATTGCATTTTTACCCCAACATTTGCTGTTTTCGTCTACTTTTCACCTGACACTTCCAAAATCATAAAAACTGTGAAATTGAGTAAATAACAATCAATTAAGATCGATTTCCTATCAATTTCACCCTAAATCATACATAAAAACATGCTAAAAAAGGTATATGATTTTCGCGTATCAGATAACCCCACACTTAGCTTTTTGCTTGTCCTCAAGCAAAGTCTACCTAAAGTTAGTGATTCTAAATCATATGTGCAGTCACTTAAATTTCTAGTCATGTTTTTATTCCAAAAATTATTCAGATAATTCTTAACACAGGTCTGACTGTTTAGGTTGCTATGATAAGGTCTCAAATGTCTCTAGTAGATTGTTAGGATTGAGCAGAAAACAATTTAATAACTAGGTTGAACTCTTCTCTTAGGCATAAGGTCTTCCTGATGTGTAGTGTGTGTACTAGTCCAGACCAGATAGTCAACACAATAAACTCTTGTCTTAACTATTACCAGATAACACTTCGACCTTGGTGATCAGATTTTAATTATTTAGCTCTTATTGATTTCTTTCGTTTATAGATTCAGGGTATTTTGAGTCTGCTTTGAACACGTCAACTTCAACTACCCATGTAGTGAGTCCCACTCCCATGACTCCCAAACCTACACGACCTTAGGGCATCAGGCTTTAAGTTCCCCGAAGGAGTGGTGCTCGAGTACCGAAGGCCGCTGGCAAACTACCCTATTTTAATTAGCTCACTTTTTTTTTCTTTTTCACTTTTGGCTCAGAGTCTCATCTAGTCATTCCAATTTCAATGCATCTTGCAACTGGTCTAATTTTATCTAGTTAAGTTTTGAAAAGGTAATTGGTTGAGGTCTCTAATCCAGACTAAGTTGTGCTCAATTATCAGGAATTCCCTACTCCTAATCAATAGGTTCAGCAATAGTTATCAATTATCTCCTACTAACCATAACATTCTACCTACATATCATAGACATAAGCAATTGTTTAACCAAGCATACTGCATTTAGAAGTCTGAAAGACGGAAAAATTTTGAATTTTTTTTTGGAAGGGTGTGAAAATACGGGGAAAACAAGCAAAATCATGCAAAAATTTTGCCAACTGCTACAGTGCACCGTGCACTGCTACCCCACACTTAAGTCTGACACTGTCCTCAGTGTTCATGCATTTCTAATTTACCCCACACTTATTTGAAAACAAGTTGAAATGAAAACAAAACAAAGAACTCTTACCCCACACTTATATGACTAACTAAGGGTAAGAGAGAAAATAAAGCAACAAAACAAGAAGGATAATGGAAATAACAAAACAGAACACAAAACAAAGAAAATAAATGTAAAGGAATATGAGGATTAGAAAAACTCCCATCAGGTCGCGAGCAGAAGGGTCTTCTCTGATCTGTCAATTGGCTCTTCACCTTAGCTATGTGCTATTGCTGAGGTGTTCTTGACTCTGCAAGCTCTAGATATTGGAACGGATGATGCCAGCTCCAATCCTTCATTGTCGAGCTCTAGGTAGTAGCATATCCATTTGATGAATGACTCAAGCCCCAAGGACTGTTTCCTCGAATCATCTGTAAAGTTTCTCGTAATCGTAGCAATGTGTCCAGAAGGAACGTGTCTAGGAATGAGACTTCTTTGGATTGGTGTGCCTACCTGCTAATGTTAGTGAAGGTATGGCATGCAAGTCTCGAATGGAAGAAAAGATACCTGAAGTTTTGGCAAAGCTGTGGTGGTAGGGGCTCCAGTTGTATAGATCTGGGCCCAAGTATTTGAGACTTCCTCGGGGAAGTTTCTCACAGCTGATTGGTATGCAGGGAATGCAAGCTCCTCCATTGCTATGCTCCTGATACAATGCTAAATTCCTCTATATCCTTCGACCGTTCGATACCACTTGGTATATCACTTGCTTGCACTGGTCTGGCTTTAATTGTTGCCAGTATCTCATCTATTGCTTCTACGAGTAGGGGTTTTGCTGTGGTGGTGTCTTCTGAAAGTTTCCAGCTTCCGAATTACTCCTCAGTTAAATCCCGTATGATTCCTCTAGTTGGAATTGTATGCATTTCCCATTGGAGTAGCATTCTGCAGTAACCAACTCCTACCTCTTTTGGAATGGTCAGTCATTCCCATAGCAATCCCTGCTAAAGTGTGGTACTTAGCAGACTTCACAGATTTGATACACAGGCTGAACATTTCTTCCTAAAACATTGGCACTCTGAATCTGGAAAACAACTAGAATCTGCACATGACTTTAACATCATTAGTAGGTAATGCTTGTGGTTCATGCTATTTTCGAAAAGTGTTCCACGACTACTATGATGTAATTATTTTCAAAGGAAAGAAAAAGAAAGGATTTAATGAATACCCCCAGATATCAAAAAGATTGTAAAATTTTGTGTACCTTGTTGGGGTAGATGATCTCTGAAGGATGTGTTACCTGTTATTTGGCAAGCATCGCAAGACTGTATCAGAGATACAAAATCCTTGAATATAGTGGGTCAACAAGATCCTGCTTTCAACACTTTCCGGACAGTGTTGATAGCCATCAATTGGTCTCCCGTAGATTCTTTAGGGCAATGCTCCAAAATCTTGTGTCATTCATCTTCTGAGACACATCTTCTGATCAACTAATCTGCAAAAATTTGAAATAGAAGAGAAACTGCTCAGTAGTAATATTTCAAATCAGCAAAGAATTTCTTCTTTTGCTGATAAGTCATATCACTTGGAACTTATTCAGTGACTAGATAATTACAATAAACCACATATGAGAATTATTATACATAGCAAACAATGCAAATAAGTTTTCATCCAAAAATTTATCAGTATTACACTAGCCTCTAACTCGGGGTTTTCTAATCTAGAAATGGTTTGCTTTCTAGATTTCAACCCTTTTCTTTCCCTTTATTCTATATCAAGTTCGAGTAACAATAAAACTTAACTTAATCAAGTATGGTTCAACATTAGTTTTATTGAACACAGATATCTTGGAGTGATCAGTGTCACCTATTATTTCTAGACAAGACTAGATAAGGTCGGAATTTATCATGCATGAACTTTCTTATCATGTTTCTGTCCTAAAACAATTCGTACTACATCATTACATCACATATTCATTCAAAAAGCAAATTTCAATCAGGTGATGCCATAATGGGTGCAGTAATTCCTTTTGGTTTAAAAGATCTCATGCAATTATCAGCAAAACAAAAGGAACATCCTTTTTCAATAGAGCATTCAAAGGTCTGGCTATTAAGGAAAAATTATTTCATAACTCGTCCTAATAAAGCCGGTATGACTCTAAGAAAATTCTAAAATGGAGTTTCTTCCCAATAAAAATCTAAGCCAAAGTTTTACAACTCAGAAGAAAATATGTTTTATCCTCATTTCCATTTTTATTTCTTCGGAAAAGAGCAACAAATGTATAACTAAGAAAACGACTAAGAAAGAACAAGAGATGGGGAAAAGAACAACTTACCATTGAACAAGAAAAGGACAATTTTTTTCAGATTTTTAAATTTTTAACATTTTTTTTCTTTTTATATATTTCAAAAGCACTTAAATTCCCTCAATATGGTTTTAGAATGATTTTCTAAAATTTGATTATCCTAAATGTCTTAATTTTAGATAATGTCTAAAATTAGTTAGTTATGATAGCCATATATTTTGGAAAGTGATTGTCTAACTAGTGTAAGATAAGTGTAGGTCTAAGGTCTAGGTTACTACCGTT
>CM049929.1:12208600-12241100 GCA_027405835.1 Asclepias syriaca | reverse complement strand
GTCGGCGATGCGCCCCGGTCGGATGTGGAACGGCGACAAGCTGGTCTGCCAATCGACTCGGGGTGTGGACCGGCGCGGATTGGGAAGGCGGCCAAAGCCCGGGCTGAAGAGACGCCCACAGCGTACGACCTCTAGCGTGCTCTGGCATCCGTGCGCTCTCGGTGCTGGCCTGTGGGCTCCCTATTCGACCCGTCTTGAAACACGGACCAAGGAGTCTAATGATATGAACAAATTGTATACCTTTTTTAGCATGTTTTTAGACATAAATTAGGGCAATATTTGAATGTATTTGATCTTAATTGAATCAAATTGACATAAAATTGCTTAAATTTCGATTTTGGAAGTTTCAGGAGCAAATTGGACGAAAACAGCAAATTTTGGGGCAAAAATGAAATTTTTGGAAATGCTGACTTGGTCAACGGTTCAGGACGGGCGTCCCGACCTAGTCAAAGCACCAGGACGGCCGTCCCAATCCAGGACGGGCGTCCCGAAGCACCAGAATTTGTCCCACATCAAAATATTTGGAGATTTTTACTCCAGAAAGCTGCTATAAATACCCCAGGCCTCCAGGAGTTGAAATTATCCCTCTCCACTCAATCTGAATCATTTAGTGACTTCGATTGTACATTTTTCTCGAGTACATAAGTCATTGAGAGACTCGGGCTCAGTATAAGTTTATTTCTATTCTTAGAGAGTTTCTCGTTTTCTTTGTTTTCTGAGAGTCTGTCTCAGAATCTTAGATTACGACTAGATAGGGTTCGTATTCGGTATCACAGAATACCGAGATTTCGTTAGGAGATCCTAAGAGAGAGATAGGGTGCGTGTTCTTAGTCAAATTAGGGCAGTTTGCTTAAGCCCGAGATGTAAGGTAAAACAATTGCTACTAGGTCTGAGGAGCGTTCTCCGAAGGCTCTGCCGAGCAGAGTAGGATCGAACAGTCAGAAGCATACAAGAGCTGCAGCGCCGGCTGGACCTGCATAAAGCAGTGACTACTTTATGATAGTGGGTCCCCTAGACGAGGTTCTGTATGTTTTTGAATTGTTTTATCTGAATATTAATTTGATACTTAATTTATTATCATACATGTTTTACAATTTGAGATACTGTTCATTTTCCTGGGAAGATCATAGAGCTAGAGTTATCATTATGAATGTCGAACTGTCGTGTCCTTTTAAATTAAACTAGGGTTATAGACAACTCCTAACCAAGGTCTGAATCATAATCGGTTTAGTTCAACAGACTGTAAAAGGTCTGCCAGATTAGGAAGAAATAACAAAACAGATCACCATGTTTGTTAGAGTACCATAATAAAGCTGAGTTTGTACGCTAGGCTAATCCTAGGGTTAAGTGGCATGATACCGAAGTGATATAGGGTACCGTTCATGGATACTTTAATCCGACAGATGAAAAGGATCATCCCAAGGTAGGGGTGAATACACTAGGTAACTCGGATATGGTAAACAGATGGTTACATTTCATAATTACCTTAGAGATCAAGATATATCTAAAATGTTCGAAGATAATGTCAAACAAATTGTAATAACTGAGCTTAAATTGATGAATGCCTGTCTACTCTTGAATGCTATTTGCTTGTTATAGGTGATTGGGATCACAAATCAATCTCAAAGTATTGATTATCGATTGCATAACTGGATCATAAGATAAGAGTTAGGGTAAGAGGATAGTTACTACTAAGCAGTTACCACTTCCCTGGGAGTACGATATTTGATTTAATTAAAATCGTAGATACTTTCCAACAGACTAGCTACACGATAGGTACTCTGCCTTAGGTTCTGATTGATTAAGTGACAATATAGAGACTAAATGTGACAATTAGTCAGGCTAAGTCCTTAATTACTCATGATCAACATAGGGTAAAACAACACCTATTTTAGTATATCAGTCGGAACGCATCAGATTTTTGGCGCCGTTGCCGGGGAAATATCATATTGAATTTAGGATTCCTGATCAAAATTCTAGAAGCCTATGATAGGTAACGGTAGTAACCTAGACCTTAGACTTTCACTTATCTTACACTAGTTAGACAATCACTTTCCTAAATATAGGGTTATCATAACTAATTAATTTTAGATATTATCTGGAATTAAGACATTTAGGATAATCAAATTTTAGAAAATCATTCTAAAACCATATTATGGAAATTTAACTGCTTTCGAAAAAAAAAGAAAAAAAAAATTTAAAATTTAAAAACCGAAAGAAAATATTTTTCTTGCTCAATGGTAAGTTGTTCTTTTCCCCATCTCTTGTTCTTTCTTAATTGTTTTCTTAGTTGCTCTTTTTCATGTTTTTCTTCTATTATTTAATTTCGAATAAAAATGGAAATGAGGATAGAATATGTTTTCTTCTGAGTTGTAAAATTTTGGCTTATATGTTTATTGGGAAGCAACTCCATTTTAGAATTTTCTTAGAGGCATACCGGCTTTATTAGGACGAGTTATGAAATAATTTTTCCTTAATAGCCAGACCTTTGAATGTTCTATTGAAAAAAAGATGTTCCTTTTGTTTTGCTGATAATTGCATGAGATCTTTTAACCCAAAAGGAATTACTACACCCATTATGGCATCACCTGATTGAAATCTGCTTTTTGAATGAATATGTGATGTAATGATGTAGTAAGAATTGTTTTAGGACAGAAAGATGATAAGAAAGTTCATGCATGATAAATTCCGATCTTATCTAGTCTTGTCTAGAAACAATAGGTGACACTGATCACTCCAAGATATCTGTGTTCAATAAAACTAATGTTGAACCATACTTGATTAAGTTAAGTTTTATTGTTACTTGAACTTGATATAGAATAAAGGGATAAGAAAAAGGGTTGAAAATCTAGAAAGCAAACCATTGGTCTAGATTAGAAAACCCTGAGTTAGAGGCTAGTGTAATACTGATAAATGTTTGGATGAAAACTTATTTGCATTGTTTGCTATGTATAATAATTCTCATCTGTGGTTTATTGCAAATTATCTAGTCACTGAATAAGTTCCAAGTGATATGACTTATCAGCAAAAGAAGAAATTCTTTGCTGATTTGAAATATTACTACTGGGCAGTTTCTCTTCTATTTCAATTTTTTGCAAATCAGTTGATCAGAAGATGTGTCTCAGAAGATGAAGGACACAAGATTTTGGAGCATTGCCCTAAAGAATCTACGGGAGACCAATTGATGGCTATCAACACTGTCCGGAAAGTGTTGAATCAGGATCTTGTTGACCCACTATATTCAAGGATTTTGTATCTCTGATACAGTCTTGCGATGCTTGCCAAATAACAGGTAACACATCCTTCAGAGATCATCTACCCCAACAAGGTACACAAAGTTTTACAATCTTTTTGATATATGGGGGTATTCATTAAATCCTTTCTTTTTCTTTCCTTTGAAAATAATTACATCATAGTAGTCATGGAACACTTTTCGAAAATAGCCTGAACCACAGGCATTACCTACTAATGATGTTAAAGTCATGTGCAGATTCTAGTTGTTTTCCAGATTCAGAGTGTCGATGTCTTAGGAAGAAATGTTCAGCTTGTGTATCAAATATGTGAAGTCTGCTAAGTACCACACTTTAGTAGGGATTGCTATGGGAATGACTGACCATTCCAAAAGAGGTAGGAGTAGGTTACTGCAGAATGCTGCTCCAATGGGAGACGCATACAATCCCCGCTAGAGGAATCATACGAGATTTAGCTGATGAGTAATTCGGAAGCTGGAAACTTTCAGAAGACACCACCACAGTAAAACCCACACTCGCAGAATCAACAAATGAGATACTGGCAACAATTAAAGTCAGACCAGTGCAATCAAGTGATCTACCAAGTGGTATCGAATGGTCAAGGGATATAGAAGAATTTGGCGTTGTATCAGGAGCATAGCAATGGAGGAGCTTGCATCCCTTGCATACCAATCAGCTGTGAGAAACTTCCCCGAGGAAGTCTCAAATACTTGGGCCTAGATCTACACAAATGGAGCCCCCTACCACCACAGCTTCGCCAAAACTTCAGGTATCTTTTCTTCCATTCGAGACTTGCATGCAATACCTTTACTAACATGGGCAGGAAGGCACACAAATCCCAAGAAATCTCATTCCTAAACACGTTCCTCCTGGACACGTTGCTATGATTGTTAGAAATCTTACAAATGAGTCGAGGAAGCAGTCCGTGGGGCTCGAGCCATTCAATGAATAGGCCACTACCTAGAGCTCGACGATGAAGGATCGAAGCTGACATCATCCGTTCCAGTATCTAGAGCTTACAGAGTCAAGAATGCCTCAGCAATAGCACATGGCTAAGGTGAAGAGCCAATTGACAGATCAGAGAAAACCCTTCTGCTCGAGGCAAGAAGGGAGTTTTTCTAATCTCATCTTCCTTTACTTTTATTTTCTTCATTTTTGTGTCTTGTTTTGTTGGTTGTTTTATTTTCTCTCTTACCCTTAGTTAGTCAAATAAGTGTGGGGTAAGAGTTTTCTATTTTATTTTCATTTCTTCTTGTTTGCAAATAAGTGTGGGGTAGTTTAGCTATGCATGAACACTGAGGACAGTGTCAGACTTAAGTGTAGGGTAGCAGTGCACGGTGCACTGTAGCAGTTGGCAAAATTTTTGCATGATTTTGCTTGTTTTCCCCGTAATTTCACACCCTTCCAAAATTTTTTCAAAATTTTTCCGTCTTTCAGACTTCTAAATGCAGTATGCTTGGTTAAACAATTGCTTATGTCTATGATATGTAGGTAGAATGTTATGGTTAGTAGGAGATAATTGATGACTATTTTTGAACTTATTGATTAGGAGTAGGGAATTCCTGATAATTAAGCACAACTTAGTCTGGGTTAGAGACCTCAGCCAATTACCTTTTCAAGACTTAACTAGATAAAATTAGACCAGTTGTAGGATGCATTGACAATTAGAATGACTAGATGAGACTCTGAGCTAAAAGTGAAAAGAAACAAAAGAGAGTAAATTAAATAAGGTAGTTTGCCAGCGGCCTTCGCTACTCGAGCACCACTCCTTCGGGGAACTTAAAGCCTGATGCCCTAAGGTCGTGTAGATCTAGGAGTCATCGGAGTGGGACTCGCTACATGGGTAGTTGAAGTTGACGTGTTCTAAGCAGACTCAAAATACCCTGAAAGATCTATAAAAGAAAAATCAATAAAATGCTAAATAATTAAAAATCTGATCACCAAGGCTTAGAACTCAGAAAGTTATCTATTGTTAGTATGTCTAGCGATGGGTCGAAATATTATCTGGTAGTAGTTAAGATGGGAGTATATTGTTGACTATCTGGTCTAGCCTAGTACACACACTACACATCAGGAAAACCTTGTGACTGAGAAAAGAGTTCAATCTAGTTGTTAAGTTGTTAAACCTACTTGATCATAATAATCTACTAGAGACATTTGAGTCCTTGTCATAGCAACCTAACCAGTCAGACCTGTGTTGTGAATTGTCTGAATAATGTTTGGAGTAAAAACATGACTAGAAAATCGTATACCTTTTTTAGCATGTTTTTAGACATAAATTAGGGCAATATTTGAATGTATTTGATCTTAATTGAATCAAATTGACATAAAATTGCTTAAATTTCTATTTTGGAAGTTTTAGGAGCAAATTGGACGAAAATAGCAAATTTTGGGGCAAAAATGCAATTTTTGGAAATGCTGACTTGGTCAACGGTTCAGGACGGGCATCCCGAATTCGGGACGGGCATCCCAACCCAGTCAAAGCACCAGGACGGCCGTCCCAATCCAGGACGGGCGTCCCGAAGCACCAGAATTTGTCCCACATCGAAGTTTTTGGAGATTTTCACTCCAGAAAGCTGCTATAAATACCCCAGGCCTCCAGGAGTTGAAATCATCCCTCTCCACTCGATTTGAGTCATTTAGTGACTTCGATTGTACATTTTTCTCGAGTACACAAGTCACTGAGAGACTCGGGCTCAGTATAAGTTTATTTCTATTCTTAGAGAGTTTCTTGTTGATACGCGAAAATCGTATCACATTTTTAGCATGTTTTTATATATGATTTAGGGTGAAATTGAGGGTAAAATGATCTTAATTGTTCATTATTTACTTAATTTCACAGTTTTTATGATTTTGGAAGTGTCAGGTGAAAAGTAGACGAAAACAGCAAATTTTGGGGCAAAAACGCAATTTTTGGAAATGTTGACTTGGTCAAAGGGTCAGGACGGGCGTCCCGACCTAGTCAAAGCACCGGGACGGGCGTCCCAATCCGGGACAGGCGTCCCGAACCCCCATATCCAGTCCCACATCGAATATTTGATGAAAAATCACCCCGGGAAGCTGCTATAAATACCCCAGGCCTCCAGCAGTTGAATTCATTCCTCTCCACTCGATCTGAGTCATTTAGTGGTTTCCAGTGTACACTTCTCTAGTACACAACTCACTCAGAGACTCGGATCTCAGTTTTCTTTCTTGTTAGTGTTTTGTTTTAGTTTCTGAGAAATAGTCTCAGATCTTAGGCTTACATAGATAGGTTCGTTTCTGGTATTCATAGAATACCCGGGATTTCGTTAGGAGATCCTAAGAGGGCTCTAGGCGTTCGAAGAGTCAGTCCACAGGGCTGGGCTTAAGCTGGGTATTAAGGTAAAGCCCAGTTACTAGCTGAGGAAGCGTCCTCCGACGGTTCTGGCGAGCAGAGTCGGGTCAAGCAATACGACATATACAGCAGTACGCTCCATCGACTAGACTTCGTAAAGGGTGATTTCTTTATGGCATTGGTCCCCATGTTCCTCTCTTATATGTTGTTATTGTGTTTGTCCAAATAACAGTTTGAATACCAGATTATGTTTTTATGAATATTTGTCATATATGTTGAAGTTATTATGTTTTTCTAGAAATGGCCACCTACTTAAACACTCATTATGTCCTCAAGTCTATCGCCGTTCTTTTAAACTGAAATTAGGGTTATAGACAATTCCTAACCACGGTCTATTCATAACCTGTTTAGTTTAACAAGCATCAATTAGTATTGATGTCTGCCATACTAGATAAAATAATCTGCGGAACACCCTTTTGGTTGAAAGTAGTCTAGGTAGGCTGAGTAGAGTTTTATGCCGGCGGTTATGAGACGAGCGGTATGATCGCCAAAGTGACATAGGGTGTTCATTGCTGACTTTAGTTCGAGCCGTGAGTAGGGCCGTTACCCTTAACGATGGGGCGGTAGCTTAGAAACTCAGATGTGGTAGCCTTTAGACACAGAACATAGTTGCAATCCAGGCCAAGACATGTCTAAAATACTCGAATATAGGTCAATCAACGTATAGTAACAGTATAACATAAAATCAGGATCTCGTCTATAAAACATTTTCAGGTTTAGTTAGACTTAAACCTAGTGGAGAATGAATCACCCTCTCATTAAAATTATTGATGAAGATTGCATAACTGGATTATAAGATAAGAGTTAGGAATAAAGGCTAGTTACTACTAAGCCGTTACCACTTCCCTGGGAGTACGATATTTATTTAATAAAATCGTAGATACTTTCCGACAGACTAGCTACACGATAGGTACTCTGCCTTAGGTTCTGGCTGATTAAGTGACACCATAGAGACTAAATGTGACAATTAGTCAATCACAGTCCTTAATTATTCATAATCAACATAGGGTAAAATAACACCTATTTAGCACATCGACCGGAACTGGATCAGATTTTTGGCGCCGTTGCCGGGGAAATATCATAATGAATTTAGGATTACTGATCAAAATTCTAGAGGCTTATGATAGGTAACGGTAGTAATCTAGACCTTAACCCAACACTTCTCTTATACTAGTTAGACAATCAGTTTCCGAAATATAGGATTATCATAACTAATTAATTTTAGAGGTTATCTGGAATTAAGACACTTAGGATAATCAAACTTTAGAAAATCATTCTAAAACCATATTGAGGGAATTTAATCGCTTTCGAAATATTAAAAGAAAAGAATTTTTTTTAAAAAATTTTAAAATCCGAAAAAATTGTACTTTTCTTGTTTAATGGTAAGTTGTTCTCTTTTCCCTATCTTTTGTGTTATCTCCTTTTCATAATTGAATAGTTGTTTTGTTTTGTTCTCTTTTTGTTTTCGAATTTTTAATTTTTTTCATTTTCCCTGTAACCCCACTAACCAGTTTGCTCAGGTTAAAACGTGTTCTTCTCTGTAGTTGCATGACTCAATCTTCAGAAGCTAACCTTGAAACACCAGTTGAGAATCCTGAACGAATCATTCGCACAGCCAATAGGCGAAGAACAGAAATGACTGCTGAGAGACCTACCCTTGAATCCTACATCCAGCCACAGACTATCCCAGTCTCATCCGCCATCCGAATCCCTGGGAACCCTCGCTATGATCTTAAACCGAATGTGATCCAGCTGATTGATACGCGAAAATCGTATCACATTTTTAGCATGTTTTTATGTATGTTTTAATGTGAAATCGAGAGTAAATTGACATTAATTGTTTACTATTTACTTGATTTCACGGTTTTTATGATTTTGGAAGTGTCAGGTGAAAAGTAGACGAAAACAGCAAATTCTGGGGCAAAAACGCAATTTTTGGAAATATTGACCCGGTCAAAGGTCCGGGACGGGCGTCCCGACCCAGTCAAACTGCCAGGACGGGCGTCCTGAACCGGGACGGGCGTCCCGAACCGCCAGAAGCTGTCCCACATCGAATTTTTCAGAATTTTTCACTCCGGGAAGCTGCTATAAATACCCCAGGCCTCCAGCAGTTGAATTCATCCCTCTCCACTCGATCTGAGTCATTAAGTGGTTTCCAGTGTACAATTTTCCAGTACACAACTCACTCAGAGACTCGGATCTCAGTTTTCTTTCTTATTAGTGTTTGTTTTAGTTTCTGAGAAATAGTCTCAGATCTTAGGTTTCTATAGATAGGTTCGTTTCCAGTATTCATAGAATACCCGGGGTTTCGTTAGGAGACCCTAAGAGAGCTCTAGGCGTTCGAAGAGTCAGTCCACAGGGCTGGGCTTAAGCTGGGTATTAAGGTAAAGCCCAGTTACTAGGCTGAGGAAGCGTCCTCCGAAGGTTCTAGCGAGCAGAGTCAGGGCGAGCAATACGACGTATACAGCAGTACGCTCTATCGGCGAGACTACGTAAAGGGTGATTTCTTTATGGCATCAGTCCCCATACCCCTCTCTTATATGTTTTATTGCTTTGTCCTAAACATCAATTATGAATATCAGATTACGGTTTTTATGAATAGTTGTTTTGTATGTTGAAGTTATTATGTTTTTCCGGAAATAGCCACCTGCTAAATATTCACTATGTCTGCATGTTTAATGTGCTCTTTTAAACTAACGTTAGGGTTATAGACAATTCCTAACCACGGTCTAATCATAACCTGTTTAGTTTAACAGGCATCAATTAGTATTGGTGTCTGCCATGCTAGATAAAATAACATGTTGAACACCCTGCTTGTTAAAGTAGTCTAGGTAGGAGTCGAGCTGAGTCCGATTATGCCGGCGGCTAGGGCAAGCGGTATGATCCCCGAAGTGACATAGGGCTTTCATGGATGCCTTCGTCCCGAACCGTGAGTAGGGCCGTCATTATGGTAGGGCAGTTTATTAGAGACCTCAGATGTGGTACGCCTTTAGACACAGAACATAGTTGCAATCCAGGCTAAGATGCATCTAAAATACTCGAAGACAGGTCAATCAACATATAGGAACAGTATAGCATAGAATCAGAACTCATCTTTAAAACACTCTTAGGATTAATTAGACTTGAACCTAGTGGAGAATGGATCACCCTCTCATCAAAGATATTGATGAAGATTGCATAACTGGATCATAAGATAAGAGTTAGGATAAGAGGCTAGTTACTACTAAGCCGTTGCCACTTCCCTGGGAGTACGATATTTATTTAATAAAATCGTAGATACTTTCCAATAGACTAGCTACACGATAGGTACTCTGCCTTAGGTTCTGGCTGATTAAGTGACACCATAGAGACTAAATGTGACAATTAGTCAATCACAGTCCTTAATTATTCATAATCAACATAGGGTAAAATAACACCTATTTAGCATGTCAACCGGAATCGCATCAGATTTTTGGCGCCGTTGCCGGGGAAATATCATAATGAATTTAGGATTAAAGGCCACAATTCTAAAGACTTATGATAGGTAACGGTAGTAACCTAGACCTTAGACCTGCACTTATCTTATACTAGTTAGACAATCAATTTCTGAAATATAGGGTTATCATAACTAATTAATTTTAGATAATATCTGAAATTAAGACACTTAGGATAATCAAATTTTAGAAAATTATTCTAAAACCATATTAAGGAAATTTACCTGCTTTCAACATAAAAAGAAAAAAAAATTGTTAAAAATTTAAAATCCCAAAAAGAATGTATCTTTCTTGCTCAACGGTGAGTTGTTCCTTTTCCCTATCTCTTGTTTGTTTTAGTTGTTTTCTTAGTTGCTCTTTTTCGTGTTTTTCTTCTATTATTTAATTTCAAATAAAAATGGAAATGAGGATAAAATATATTTTCTTCTGAGTTGTAAAATGTTGGCTCAGATTTTTATCGGGAAGAAACTCTATTTTAGAATTTTCTTAGAGTCATGCTGGCCTTATTAGGATGAGTTATGAAATTGTTTTTTTTCCTTAATAGCCAGACCTTTGAATGTTCTATTGGAAAAAGGATGTTCCTTTTGTTTCGCTGATGATTGCATGAGAATTTTTTTTTAAACCAAAAGGAATTACTACACCCATTATGGCATCACCTGATTGAAATCCGCTTTTTGAATGAATATGTGATGTAGTAAGAATTGTTTTAGACATAAACCTGATAAGAAAGTTCATGTATGATAAATCCTAATCTTATCTAGTCTTGTCTAAAAACAATAGGTTACACTGATCACTCTGAGATGTCTGTGTTCAATAAAACTGATACTGAACCATAATTGATTAAGTTAGGTTTTATTGTTACCCGAGTTTGATATAGAAAGAAGAGGTAAGAAAAAAGGGTTGAAAATCTAGAAAGCAAACCATTGGTCTAGATTAGAAAACCCCGAGGTAGAGGCTAGTATAATACTGATAAAGTTTTGGATGAAAACTTATTTGCATTGTTTGCTATGTATAATAATTCTCATCTGTGGTTTATTGCAAATTATCTAGTCACTGAATAAGTTCCAAGTGATATGACTTATCAGCAAAAGAAGAAATTCTTTGCTGATTTGAAATATTACTATTGGGCAGTTTCTCTTCTATTTCAAATTTTTGCAGACCAGTTGATCAGAAGATGTGTCTCAGAAGATGAAGGACACAAGATTTTAGAGCATTGCCCTAAAGAATCTACAGGAGACTAATTGATGGCTATCAACACTGTCCGGAGAGTGTTGAAAGCAGGATCTTGTTGACCCACCATATTCAAGGACTTTGTATCTCTGATACAGTTCTGCGATACTTGCCAAATAATAGGTAACACATCTTCCAGAGATCGTCTACCCCAGCAACATACACAGAATGTTGCAACCTTTCATATCAGGGGTATTTCGAATCATTTTCTCTTTCTTCCTTTGAACATAATTACATCATAGTAGTCGTGGAACACTTTTCAAAATGGCCTGAACCACAGGCATTACCTGCTAATGATGTTAAAGTCATGTGCAGATTCTAGTTGTTTTCCAGATTCATAGTGCCGATGTCTTAGGAAGAAATGTTCAGCATGTGTATCAAATCTGTGAAGTCTGCTAAGTACCACACTTTAGCAGGGATTGCTACGGGAATGACTGACCATTCCAAAAGAGGTAGGAGTAGGTTACTGCAGAATGCTGCTCCAATGGGAAACGCATACAATCCCAACTAGAGGAATCGTACGGGATTTAGCTAAGGAGTAATTCGGAAGCTGGAAACTTTCAGAAGACACCACCACAGCAAAACCCACACTCGCAGAATCAATAGATGAGATACTGGCAACAATTAAAGCCAGATCAGTGCAAGCAAGTGATCTACCAAGAGGTAACGAACGGTCGGCAGATATAGAGGAATTTGGCATTGTGTCGGGAGCATAGCAATGGAGGAGCTTGCATTCCCTGCATACCAATCAGCTGTGAGAAACTTCCTCGAGGAAGTCTCAAATACTTGGGCCCAGATCTACACAACTGGAGCCCCCTACCACCACAGCTTCGCCAAAACTTTAGGTATCTTTTCTTCCATTCGAGACTTGCATGCAATACCTTTACTAACATTGGCAGGTAGGCACACCAATCCAAAGAAGTCTCATTCCTAGACACGTTCCTTCTGGACACGTTGCTACGATTACGAGAAACTTTGTAGATGATTCGAGGAAACAGTCCTTGGGGCTTGAGTCATTCATCAAATGGATATGCCACTACCTAGAGCTCGACAATGAAGGATCGGAGCTGGCATCATCCGTTCCAATATCTAGAGCTTGCAGAGTCAAGAACACCTCAGCAATAGCACATGGCTAAGGTGAAGAGCCAATTGACAGATCAGAGAAGACCCTTCTGCTCGCGACATGAAGGGAGTTTTTCTAATCCTCATGATCCTTTACTTTTGTTTTCTTTGTTTTGTGTTCTGTTTTGCTATTTCTATTATCCTTCCTGTTTTATTTTCTCTCTTACCCAGAATTAGTCAAATAAGTGTGGGGTAAGATTCTTTGTTTTATTTTCATTTCTTCTTGTTTGCAAATAAGTGTGGGGTAATTAGCTATGCATGAACACTGAGGACAGTGCCAAACTTAAGTGTGGGGTAGCAGTACACGGTGCACTGTAGCAGTTTGAAGCAGTTTGAAAAACTTTTCGCATGCTTTTGCTTGTTTTCCCTGTATTTTCACACCCTTCCAAAAATTTTTCAAAATTTTTCCGTCTTTCAGACTTCTAAATGCAGTATGCTTGGTTAAACAAATTGCTTATGTCTATGATATGTAGGTAGTATGTTATGGTTAGTAGGAGATAATTGATAGCTATCTTGGACTAATTGATTAGGAATAGGGAATTCCTGATAACTGAGCACAACCTTGTCTGGATTAGAGACCTCAACCAATTGCCTATTCGAGACTTAACTAGATAAAATTAGACCAGTTGTGGATATATTGGCAGTTAGAATGACTAGATGAGACTCTGAGCTAAAAGTGAAAAGAACTTAAGGAAGTTAATTACAATAGGGTAGTTTGCCAGCGGCCTTCGCTACTCGAGCACCACTCCTTCGGGGAACTTAAAGCCTGATGCCCTAAGGTCGTGTAGATCTGGGAGTCATCGGAGTGGGACTCGCTACATGGGTAGTTGAAGTTGACGTGTTCTAAGCAGACTCGAAATACCCTGAATCTATAAAGAAAATAACTAAGTGCTAAAACATTAAAAATCTTATCACCAAAGCTCAGAACTCAGAAAGTTATCTGTTGTCAGTGTGTCTAGCGATAGGTCGAAGTATTATCTGGTAGCAGTTAAGATAAGAGTTCATTGTGTTGACTATCTGGTCTAGACTAGTACACACACTACACATCAGGAAGACCCTGTGACTAAGAAAAAGTCCAACCTAGTTGTTGATTTGTTTTCTGCCTGATCATAACAAGCTACTAGAAACATTTGAGACCTTGTCATAGCAACCTAACCAGTCAGACCTATGTTAAGAATTGTCTGAAGAATTTTTGGAATAAAAACATGATTAGGAATTTAAGTGACTGCACTACGGTTTAAAATCACTAACTCCATGTAGACTTTGCTTGAGGATAAGCAAAAAGCTAAGTGTGGGTTATCTGATACGCGAAAATCGTATCACATTTTTAGCATGTTTTTATGTATGTTTTAATGTGAAATTGAGAGTAAATTGACATTAATTGTTTACTATTTACTTGATTTCACGGTTTTTATGATTTTGGAAGTGTCATGTGAAAAGTAGACGAAAACAGCAAATTCTGGGGCAAAAACGCAATTTTTGGAAATGTTGACCCGATCAAAGGTCCGGGACGGGCGTCCCAAACCCGGGACGGGCGTCCCGACCCAGTCAAACCGCCAGGACGAGCGTCCCGACCCAGTCAAACCGCCAGGACGGGCGTCCCGAACCTGGTCAACGAATCAGGACGGGCGTCCCGAACCGCCAGAAGCTGTCCCACATCGAATTTTTCAGAATTTTTCACTCCGGGAAGCTGCTATAAATACCCCAGGCCTCCAGCAGTTGAATTCATCCCTCTCCACTTGATCTGAGTCATTAAGTGGTTTCCAGTGTACAATTTTCCAGTACACAACTAGCGCTATGACTCAGACAATACCGGGCGGACTAAGACGATCATATCAGGCTGTTCTAACCTTAAGTTCTGAAGTAACCCAACTCAGAACCACAATAGAACGCCAAAATGTGCAATTACTCCGAGAGATGATGGAAATCTTGAAGGAACAAAGGAACCAGCAGGAGGAAATGCGCAACATACAAGCAGAACTGCAAGAAATGCGAAGCATTCGAACAGAACTACAGGAGATCAGAGATAGGAGTCGTTAAAAAGGGAAGATTCTTTTACTTTTATTTTCAGTAAATAATTCGTTTGAACTGAAACTTGAATAATTGACCCATATTTTTCTATTTTTCAAACATTTTTAAAGGGTCCTTTATTTTCAACAATTTTCTTCAGACATTTTATTTCTATGAAAAACGAAAATTTTGCAATTACAGTTTATTTTTCATTAACTAAATTGTATAAACTCAAATTTTTGTTTTTCTTGCTGAATTTAAATAGGAATAAAATTAGGGTAGTATGATTTTCGAAAAAGTGAGACTGAGGAATTTTTGCATAGAGTTTTTTAACAACTTCTGAATTTCATTGGATAAACATGAAGCCTTGTTAAAAATTATGATTATTTTTGGTATACTGAGATTTGCAGGAATAAGAAAAAAAATAAAATAAATTTTCAGAATTGGCACGCGTCCTGAGGCAACCCGGGACGGGCGTCCCGGTTCTGGACGGGCGTCCAGCGGGACGGGAGTCCTTCCTCCGGGACGGGCGTCCCGAAGGCCTCCCCTTCTATAAAATCTCAATTTTTTCATTTTTCCCTCAAAATTCACTTCCAAAAATCCACCTCTCTCAAATAACTCTCTCTCTTTACCTTTGGCAAACTTTTCAAATTTAAAATTTCAAATTTTCCTCCAAAATTTAAATTTTAAATTTCCTTCCAAATTCAAATTTCCCTCCAAAATTCGAATTTCCCGCCAAAAATTTCAAAATCTTTCCCTAGCCTAATTTCATCCTTTGGAATTCAAATTCACCTCCAGAATTCGAATTCGAACCTTCCTTCCTACCTAACCTCCCCAAAAGTCTCTCAAACACTTTCAAACCAAATGGCTGCCAAACGTGCTCGTACCCCATCCACTATGGCAGTTACCTCAGTGGCACATCCTTTTATGCTGTTTCCCTCCAGCACAACATATCAGGAGAGATGCACAGGATACATCGGACGCACGATACTGACGGGCAGAACGTTGGATTGGGCAGCAGTACAGACACTGGGAGTAGAGGCTGAGGTCAGACGCATACTCGATGTACTACCCTACAGTCGAGTATTCGTCGTCACAGAGCCCACGTACCTGGAGCTGGTATGTGAGTTCTATGCATCCTTTGCATGCCATCAGGAGCAGATCACATTCCGCTTAGGCAAAATAGATCGGTCGATGAGCATGGCCGAGTTCGGCATCGCTTTGGGTATTTGGCAGAGAGAGGAGCTGGATACGCCCGCCTCCACCACAGGAGTTCGGGACTTCACTTCTGCAGATGTCTCCACTGCTTGGGCTCAGATCTGTATGACGGGTGTTCCCTACTATGAGCCCCTTTGTCCCGTTGGTGCGGGGCAGCTCTGGCGGAGGCCGAGCAAGTGTGATAACGGCCGAGCAAGTGTGCCACGGCCGAGACGGTGCGCAGTAGCGAATAGCTTTGGGGGTTGGCCGAGCGTCCCTTTTATAGAAGGAAGGCAGGCGTGGGCTGCGGGGTGCCGAGTGGGCTGAGGCCCAGACCCAGACGGTTGGAAACCCTAATGAGATCTGAATGGAAAGAGTCAAACCGAGAATGGAGGCTTAATCCGTGAGTCAAAGATGGAAAGAGTCAAACCAAGATTGTGGGCACGATTTGTGGATCGTGTGTTGACTGACTCTAAACCCTACCCATCCCTAGTGGGCTATAAATAGGGGCAAATGGGCAAGGGAAAAGAGAGTTGGAGCGAGAGCACAACAAGAGCTAGCGAGAGCAGCGATAGCGAGCGAGAGAGATAGAGAGATAGACTAGGTTGATCTATCTTGTAGGCCATTGTGGCCGTGCAGCCTTGTGAACGGTTGCTTATACATTGTAATTCCTTACTATTTGTTCAATATAGAAAGGTTGGGTGAGTTACCCGTAATTACTGTGTCTATCTCTATACTTGTGATTTTTCCGTTATGTGTGTGTGTGTGTGCCTGTGCGTGCGCACGTACCCGCGCAAGTCGGGTTGAGTGCTTGAGAACTGGTGGCCGTGCCAGGAAGAGGCACTTCGTGACAAATTGGTATCAGAGCACAGTCCGACCCTTGCGGAAATGTCTAGTTCGTTCGAAGATCTGCGGAGGACAGTACCGATCCGCCTCGACAGCACGCCGAATCCGCATGCCTCTACTGCGGATCGGTTGACAAGGCTGGAGACCTTGTTTTCGCATCATGTGCAGGCGATTGGTGTGTTAGAGCATGTGCAGAATGCTCGTCCCTTGATAGATCAGATCCAAGGACCGCCAGATGTGGTGGCGGATCTACACCAACTCCAAGAGATTGTCGACCATATGAAGGCAAGCATCGACGGGTTGAAGGCTAGTGTTGCGACACTGCAATCTAATACTGCGGGGACCAGTGTTAGACAACCATTGTTCAGGGTGCCTGAGCCTAGAACATATTCGGGTGTTCGGGATGCGACGATGATCAGGAGTTTCTTGTGGGATCTGGAGAAGTATTTTGCGACGGCTAGGGTTCCGGAGAGCGAACAAGTGGCAATTACGTCATTGTTCCTCGTAGATACTGCCAAGTTATGGTGGCAGACAAGGGAAGCGGACCCCACGAAAGAGGTAGTCCGATCTTTCAGACATATGAAGGATGAATTGATGGAGCAATTCTTGCCAAAGAATTCTGCGTGGATGGCTCGTGAGAGTTTGAAGAGACTAGAACAGACGGGTACTGTTCGAGAGTATGTGAATCAATTCTCTGCAATCCTTCTGAATATACCTAACATGTCCGAGGAGGACAAGTTGTTCAACTTTTTGTCAGGGTTGAAGAAGTGGGCTAGGATCGAGCTAATGAGGCAGAACCCTAAGGATGTGAGGGAGGCCTATTCAATGGCAGAAAGATTGACGGATTTGCAATCTTCAGCTCCTCCTACCCCTGAGAGAAAGACTGGTCCATCGAAGAACAAGGGTAAGTCTTGGAATGACAAACCCAAGAAGAGAGATGTTACTGTTGGGAAAACTAAGGATTTCCGTGTCAAGTGCTTCAATTGTAAGGAGACTGGACACATGTCATATCAATGTCCAAAGCTGAGGAGGAATCAAAATTTGGCTGTTGTCCAAATTGAAGATGAGACCGAAAAGGATCCACCTGCTCGTGTGAATCCTATTCAGTTGTGCAATGCCATTCAAGTGTCGGAGCGACCACAACCAGTACGTGGGTTGATGTACGTGTCAGTGGTTGTGAATGGTGTGAAGCTGTGGGCAATGATAGACTCTGGTGCAACAAACAACTTTGTGGCTGATCGAGAAGCCACGCGCTTGCAGTTGTCACTGCAAGAGAGTTCCCATACAATCAAGACTGTCAATGCAGTGCAACAACGGGTGAAAGGCAGTGCCATGGTGTCATTAAAGATGGGAGCTTGGGAAGGCCAGTGCAAGGTGACGGCCGTTCCATTGGATGATTTCGATCTCATTCTAGGGATTGAATTCTTGGCTATGGCCAAGGTGGCGGTGATGCCACATTTGCGTGGACTGATGATTATGGACGAGGGGACAC
Organism: Asclepias syriaca; assembly: GCA_027405835.1. NCBI lineage: Eukaryota > Viridiplantae > Streptophyta > Magnoliopsida > Gentianales > Apocynaceae > Asclepias > Asclepias syriaca. Next base: position 12,223,103 of record CM049929.1, on the reverse strand, counting down.
CAAACTTTGTACAATGTACGTACAAAGACTTGGATCAAAAGGATGCGAAGGGGATGTTGTCGGCGATGCAGTTGAAGGATGGGTTGAGACGGGGTGAACCAACCTTTGTTGCTGTCTTGTTGGAAAAGACCGATGGGGATCACTCAGAATTGCCTGAATCCGTGTCCAAACTGTTGGACGAGTTTGTTGATTTGATGCCCGACGAGTTGCCCAAGATGCTGCCCCCGAGGTGGGCCATTGATCACCAGATTGAGTTGGTACCTGGAGCAGTACCACCTGCGCAAGCACCATATCGGATGGGACCAGCAGAGTTGTTGGAATTGAGGAAACAGCTAGGAGAATTGCTGGATGCGCAATTTATCAGACCCTCGAAGGCCCCTTATGGTGCCCCTGCCTTATTCCAGAGGAAGGCAGATGGCTCGATGCGGTTCTGTGTGGATTACCGAGCCTTGAACAAATTGACAGTGAAGAACAAGTATCCTATCCCAAATCAGTTGGATTTGTTCGATAGACTAGCAAAAGGAAGGTACTTCACTAAGATTGACTTGCGGTCAGGATATTGGCAAGTACGGATTGCCAATGGTGATGAAGCCAAAACCACGGTTGTGACAAGGTATGGCTCATTCGAGTTTTTAGTGATGCCATTTGGCTTAACTAATGCCCCTGCGACATTTTGCAAATTGATGAATGATGTTCTGTATGAGTTTTTGGATAAATTCGTAGTTGTCTATTTAGATGATATTGTTATCTATAGTGAGTGCTTAGAAGAGCATGTTAGACATCTAAGACTTGTGTTTGCAAAATTGAGGGAGTATGTACTCTATGTCAAGAGGGAGAAGTGTGAATTTTGTAAGGAGGAAATCAAGTTCCTCGGGCACATAATTAGCCATGGGTCAGTGAGAATGGATCCTCGAAAGGTGGAGGCTATTGAAAGTTGGTCTGCCCCGTTGACAGTGGCAGAGTTGAGATCTTTCTTGGGATTGGCCAATTATTATCGAAGATTCATTGGTGGGTATGCAAGTGTGGCAAGCCCCTTGACCGACCTCTTGAAGAAGGGAGTAGATTGGAAGTGGAGCAAGGAGTGTGTGGAGGCATTCCAGAAGCTCAAGAAGGCTATTGTGACAGCCCCTGTGCTACAGTTGCCTAATTTTGATGTGCCCTTCGAGGTGCACACGGACGCGTCTGATCGTGGAATTGGTGGTGTGCTGATGCAAGGACAACACCCGGTAGCATTTGCATGCCGCAAGATGAAGGATTGTGAGCAGCGTTATTCTGCCCATGAGAAGGAGATGACGGCTGTGATCCATTGCCTTACGATTTGGAGGCATTACTTGTTGGGCTCGTCTTTCACAGTGGTGACAGACAATGTGGCGAACACATATTTTAAGACGCAGAAGAAGCTGTCCGCAAAGCAAGCTCGTTGGCAAGAATTCTTGGCAGAATTTGATTTCGAGTGGGTGCATAGAGCGGGCAAGGCAAACGTAGTGGCAGATGCATTGAGTAGGCGAACTGAGTGCATGACATTGTCGGCAGTTTCGATTGTGGAATCGGACTTTGTGGCGAAAATACGTGAGTATGCACCTAAAGACCCTGTCTATCAACAATTGATATCGTTAGTGCAGGATGGCACAGTGAGAAGATATTGGCTCGATGATGGCTTGTTGTATGCCAAAGGTGGGCGAGCCTATGTCCCAAGTGGAGAGTTGAGACGGATGTTGCTTAAGGAAGCACATGACTCGTTGTGGGCTGGTCATCCCGGCATCAAAAGAACCCGTTCTTTATTAGCAAGAAGATTCTTTGGCCAAAGATGGAGGATGACATTGAAGTATACGTCCGAACGTGTTTGGTATGTCAACAAGACAAGGTGGAAAGGCGGAGGGAACCTGGTTTGCTACAACCTCTTCCCATTCCAGAGGGACCGTGGCAGAGTATTTCAATGGATTTCATCTCTGGACTGCCCAAGGTGAATGACCTGAGTTCTATCTTTGTAATAGTGGATAGATTCTCGAAGTATGCTGTATTTGTCCCAGCGCCATCATCTTGTCCAGCTGATGTGGCAGCTGAATTGTTTTTCAAACATGTTGTAAAATACTTCGGTATTCCAAAGGACATAGTGAGTGACAGGGATGCCAGATTTACTGGTAGATTTTGGGTGGCGTTGTTCGGATTATTGGGATCTGAATTGAAGTTTTCGACTGCCAATCATCCTCAGACTGATGGTCAGACAGAGAGGATCAATGCCTTGTTGGAGGAGTACTTGAGGCATTATGTGACAGCAAGTCAGAAGAATTGGGTAAATCTTCTTGACTCGGCTCAGTTTTGTTACAATCTTCATCGATCTTCTGCAACGAAGATGAGTCCATTTGAGTTAGTAAATGGACAGCAGCCAACGACCCCACAGGATTTGGCAATGGTGGTGCCAAGTGTTGGGACGTGTCCAGCAGCCCAGAGATTTGCCAAGGCAAAGCAAGAGATGATTACCGAAGCAAGAGACAGTTTGGAGATGGCTCAAAGAAGGATGAAGAAGTATGCTGATAAGCATCGACGTGACGTACAATTTGAGGTGGGTGACTTGGTGTTGCTGAAACTGACCCCTCAAATTTGGAAGAAGATCAGCCGGAAAGCTGTTCATCGTGGATTGATACCTCAGTATGATGGACCATTCGAGGTATAATCAAAAGGGTAGGCAATGTTGCATATCGACTTAAGCTACCTGACAGATTTAAGATTCATCCTACTTTTCATGTGAGTTACTTGAAGAAGTACAACAAGGATGAATTCGAAAGAGAAAGGCAGAAGTCTAGGAGGGCTCCACCTGTGATTCGGAAACAGTTTGACAAGCTGGTTGAGAAGATTTTGGACCATCGAACTATGGGCCAAAGTAAGAAGAATCGTAGGACGGACTTCCTTGTGCAATGGAAGGGGGAGGCCGAGATTGATGCCACGTGGGAAAGAGATGTGACCCTCTGGCAATTTGAGGATCACATTACTGATTATTGGAAGCAGCAAAGGTCGACGAGGACGTCGACAGCTTAAGTGGGGGTGGTCTGTGAGCCCCTTTGTCCCGTTGGTGCGGGGCAGCTCTTGCGGAGGCCGAGCAAGTGTGATAACGGCCGAGCAAGTGTGCCACGGCCGAGACGGTGCGCAGTAGCGAATGGCTTTGGGGGTTGGCCGAGCGTCCCTTTTATAGAAGGAAGGCAGGCGTGGGCTGCGGGGTGCCGAGTGGGCTGAGGCCCAGACCCAGACGGTTGGAAACCCTAATGAGATCTGAATGGAAAGAGTCAAACCGAGAATGGAGGCTTAATCCGTGAGTCAAAGATGGAAAGAGTCAAACCAAGATTGTGGGCAAGATTTGTGGATCGTGTGTTGACTGACTCTAAACCCTACCCATCCCTAGTGGGCTATAAATAGGGGTAGATGGGCAAGGGAAAAGAGAGTTGGAGCGAGAGCACAACAAGAGCTAGCGAGAGCAGCGATAGCGAGCGAGAGAGATAGAGAGATAGACTAGGTTGATCTATCTTGTAGGCCATTGTGGCCGTGCAGCCTTGTGAACGGTTGCTTATACATTGTAATTCCTTACTATTTGTTCAATATAGAAAGGTTGGGTGAGTTACCCGTAATTACTGTGTCTATCTCTATACTTGTGATTTTTCCGTTGTGTGTGTGTGTGTGTGCCTGTGCGTGCGCACGTACCCGCGCAAGTCGGGTTGAGTGCTTGAGAACTGGTGGCCGTGCCAGGAAGAGGCACTTCGTGACACCTACCAGCATGGCTTTGCGAAAGCCACAGGTATCTATCCTGCTCTTCGCTACTTACATGCCATTATTGCACACACTTTGTCAGGACGACGGACGGCCCCCGGGAATGTCACCCAAATGGAGACATTCCTCTTGGCCAACATGCATATGGGATCCACAGTAGAGATGGCTCGACTTATCACAGTCATCATGCGGGGTTTTGCTACGGACACTCGGAAACAGTGTCTGGGGCTCGGGCCATTCATCACCAGGATAGCCCGCTACCTGGAGTTGGACATAGAGGGCTCGGAGCTTACTTTGGTCACCCCAACCACTATTCCCACAGACGTTACCATCCTACGGAACATGGGAATGGTTGTCCGGGATGCGAGCGGCCGCTACACCATCCACACAAAGCAGCCAGGACAGGCCTCGGCATCAGAAGCAGCTCCACCGCATATCCCTCCATCCGAGACGTTCGTGCCACGTACTGCCTTCGAACGACACATGTTGCACGGATTGGCAGAACTATCGGCACGATACAGTCGAGACATGGACCGGATTGACAGCCGGCTGGCCATGATGGATGACCGGATTGACAGACGACTAGCGGTGATGGATGACAGGATCGCCATGATCACCAGTAGGATTGAGGAGATACATCAGCAGACTGCCCGAGTAGCGGAGAACTTCGAGTTTGACTTAACAGACCTCGGTCCACTGGATGGCGACCCGCCGGGTTCTTAGTCTCTCTCTCCCCTTCTTTTCTTTCTTTTTCTTTTGTCTTTTGTTTATCTTGTTCTTTGTGTATGTCTGGGCTGTATGACTATGAATCTTTGTACAACTTTGATTTATATGACATACAGAATTGTTGCATTATTTTGTTTTTTCTTGTTTTATTATGTTTTATTTCTTGTTTCCAAATAAGTGTGGGGTAATTAGCTATGCATGAACACTGAGGACAGTGCCAAACTTAAGTGTGGGGTAGCAGTGCATAGTGCACTGTAGCAGTTTGAAAAAATTTTCGCATGTTTTTGCTTGTTTTCCCTGTATTTTCACACCCTTCCAAAAAAAATTTCAAAATTTTTCCGTCTTTCAGACTTCTAAATGCAGTATGCTTGGTTAAACAATTGCTTATGTCTATGATATGTAGGTAGTATGCTATGGTTAGTAGGAGATAATTGATAGCTATCTTGGACTAATTGATTAGGAATAGGAAATTCCTGATAACTGAGCACAACCTTGTCTGGATTAGAGACCTCAACCAATTGCCTATTCGAGACTTAACTAGATAAAATTAGACCAGTTGTGGACATATTGGCAGTTAGAATGACTAGATGAGACTCTGAGCTAAAAGTGAAAGGAACATTAAGGAAGTTAAATACAATAGGGTAGTTTGCCAGCGGCCTTCGCTACTCGAGCACCACTCCTTCGGGGAACTTAAAGCCTGATGCCCTAAGGTCGTGTAGATCTGGGAGTCATCGGAGTGGGACTCGCTACATGGGTAGTTGAAGTTGACGTGTTCTAAGCAGACTCGAAATACCCTGAATCTATAAAGAAAATAACTAAGTGCTTAAACATTAAAAATCTGATCACCAAAGCTCAGAACTCAGAAAGTTATCTGTTGTTAGTATGTCTAGCGATAGGTCGAAGTATTATCTGGTAGCAGTTAAGATAAGAGTTCATTGTGTTGACTATCTGGTCTAGACTAGTACACACACTACACATCAGGAAGACCCTGTGACTAAGAAAAAGTCCAACCTAGTTGTTGATTTGTTTTCTGCCTGATCATAACAAGCTACTAGAAACATTTGAGACCTTGTCATAGCAACCTAACCAGTCAGACCTGTGTTAAGAATTGTCTGAAGAATTTTTGGAATAAAAACATGATTAGGAATTTAAGTGACTGCACTACGGTTTAAAATCACTAACTCCATGTAGACTTTGCTTGAGGACAAGCAAAAAGCTAAGTGTGGGGTTATCTGATACGCGAAAATCGTATCACATTTTTAGCATGTTTTTATGTATGTTTTAATGTGAAATCGAGAGTAAATTGACATTAATCATTTACTATTTACTTGATTTCACGGTTTTTATGATTTTGGAAGTGTCAGGTGAAAAGTAGATGAAAACAGCAAATTCTGGGGCAAAAACGCAATTTTTGGAAATATTGACCCGGTCAAAGGTCCGGGACGGGCGTCCCGAACCCGGGACGGGCGTCCCGAACCGGTCAAACCGCCAGGACAGGCGTCCTGAACCGGGACGGGCGTCCCTAACCTGGTCAACAAATCAGGACGGGCGTCCCGAACCGGGACGAGCGTCCCGAGCCGCCAGAAGCTGTCCCACATCGAAATTTTTAGAGATTTTCACTCCGGGAAGCTGCTATAAATACCCCAGGCCTCCAGCAGTTGAATTCATCCCTCTCCACTCGATCTGAGTCATTAAGTGGTTTCCAGTGTACAGTTTTCCAGTACACAACTCACTCAGAGACTCGGATCTCAGTTTTCTTTCTTATTAGTGTTTTGTTTTAGTTTCTGAGAAATAGTCTCAGATCTTAGATTTCTATCGATAGGTTCGTTTCCGGTATTCATAGAATACCCGGGGTTTCTTTAGGAGACCCTAAGAGAGCTCTAGGCGTTCGAATAGTCAGTCCACAGGGCTAGGCTTAAGCCCAGGACGTAAGGTAAAGTCTAGCTACTAGGCTGAGGAAGCGTCCTCTGAAGGTTCTGGCGAGCAGAGTCAGGGCGGGCAATACGACGTATACAGCAGTACGCTCTGTAGGCGAGACTAAGTAAAGGGTGATTTCTTTATGGCATCAGTCCCCATACCCCTCTCTTATATGTTTTATTGCTTTGTCCTAAACATCAATTATGAATATCAGATTATGATTTTATGAATAGTTGTTTTGTATGTTGAAGTTATTATGTTTTTCCGGAAATAGCCACCTGCTAAATAATCATTATGTTTGCATGTCTAATGTAGTTTCTTTTAAACTAAAATAGGGTTATAGACAATTCCTAACCACGGTCTATTCATAACCTGTTTAGTTTAACAGGCATCAATTAGTATTGGTGTCTGCCATACTAGATAAAATAACATGCTGAACACCTAGCTTGTTAGAGTAGTCTAGGTAGGCTGAGAAGAGCGTTATGCCAGCGATTACGAGCCTTCAGAGTGATCCCCGAAAGTGACATAGGGCTTTCATAACTGTCTTTGTTCGTACCGTGAGTAGGGCCGTTTACCTTAATGATAGGGGGCGGTAGCATAGAGACTCAGATGTGCACCGTAGTTGCATTCCAGGCTAAGATATATCTAAAACACTCGAATATAGGTCAATCAACATATAGGAACAGTATAACATAGAATCAGAACTTATCTTTAAAACACTTCTAGGGTTAATTAGACTTGAACCTAGTGGAGAATGGATCACCCTCTCATCAAAGTATTTGATGAAGATTGCATAACTGGATCATAAGATAAGAATTAGGATAAGAGGCTAGTTACTACTAAGCCGTTGCCACTTCCCTGGGAGTACGATAATTAACTTAGTAAAATCGTAGATACTTTCCAATAGACTAGCTACACGATAGGTACTCTGCCTTAGATTCTGGCTGATTAAGTGACACCATAAGACTAAACGTGACAATTAGTCAATCACAGTCCTTAATTAATCATAATCGACATAGGGTAAAATAACACCTATTTAGTACGTCAACCGGAATCGCATCACTAACTCAAATGGACTCATCTTCGTTGCAGAAGATCGATGAAGATTGTAACAAAACTGAGCTGAGTCAAGAAGATTTACCCAATTCTTCTGACTTGCTGTCACATAATGCCTTAGGTACTCCAACAAGGCATTGATCCTCTTTGTCTGACCATTAGTCTGAGGATGATTGGCAGTCGAAAACTTCAATTCAGATCCCAATAATCCGAACAACGCCACCCAAAATCTACGAGTAAATCTGGCATCCCTATCACTCACTATGTCCTTTGGAATACCGAAGTATTTTACATGTTTGAAAAACAATTCAGCCGCCACATCAGCTGGACAAGATGATGGCGCTGGGACAAATACAGCGTACTTCGAGAATCTATCCACTATTACAAAAATAGAACTCAGGTCATTCACCTTGGGCAATCCAGAGATGAAATCCATTGAAATACTCTGCCACGGTCCCTCAGGAATGGGAAGAGGTTGTAGCAAACCAGGTTCCCTCCGCCTTTCCACCTTGTCTTGTTGACATACCAAACACGTTCGGACGTATGCTTCAATGTCATCCTCCATCTTTGGCCAAAAGAATCTTCTTGCTAATAAAGAACGGGTTCTTTCGATGCCTGGATGACCAGCCCACAACGAGTCATGTGCTTCCTTAAGCAACATCCGTCTCAACTCTCCACTTGGGACATAGGCTCGCCCACCTTTGGCATACAACAAGCCATCATCGAGCCAATATCTTCTCACTGTGCCATCCTGCACTAAAGATATCAATTGTTGATAGATAGGGTCTTTAGGTGCATACTCACGTATTTTCACCACAAAGTCCGATTCCACAATCGAAACTGCCAACAATGTCATGCACTCAGTTCGCCTACTCAGTGCATCTGCCACTACGTTTGCCTTGCCCGCTCTATGCACCCACTCGAAATCAAATTCTGCCAAGAATTCTTGCCAACGAGCTTGCTTTGCGGACAGCTTCTTCTGCGTCTTAAAATATGTGTTCGCCACATTATCTGTCACCACTGTGAAAGACGAGCCCAGCAAGTAGTGCCTCCAAATCGTAAGGAAATGGATCACAGCCGTCATCTCCTTCTCATGGGTAGAATAACGCTGCTCACAATCTTTCATCTTGCGGCTTTCAAATGCTACTGGGTGTTGTCCTTGCATCAACACACCACCAATTCCACGATCAGACGCGTCCGTGTGCACCTCGAAGGGCACATCAAAGTTAGGCCCCTGTAGCACAGGGGCTGTCACAATAGCCCTCTTGAGCTTCTTGAATGCCTCCACACACTCCTTGCTCCACTTCCAATCTACTCCCTTCTTCAAGAGGTGGGTCAAAGGGCTTGCCACACTTGCATACCCACCAATGAATCTTCGGTAATAATTGGCCAATCCCAAGAAAGATCTCAATTCTGCCACTGTCAACGGGGCAGACCAACTTTCAATAGCCTCTACCTTTCGAGGATCCATTCTCACTGACCCATCGCTAATTATGTGTCCGAGGAACTTAATTTCCTCCTTACAAAATTCACACTTCTCCCTCTTGACATAGAGTACATACTCCCTCAATTTTGCAAACACAAGTCTTAGATGTCTAACATGCTCCTCTAAGCACTCACTATAGATAACAATATCATCTAAATAGACAACTACGAATTTATCCAAAAACTCATACAGAACATCATTCATCAATTTGCAAAATGTCACAGGGGCATTAGTTAAGCCAAACGGCATCACTAAAAACTCGAATGAGCCATACCTTGTCACTACCGTGGTTTTGGCTTCATCCCCATTGGCAATCCGCACTTGCCAATATCCTGACCGCAGGTCAATCTTAGTGAAGTACCTTCCTTTCGCTAGCCTATCGAAAAAATCCAACTGATTTGGGATAGGATACTTGTTCTTCACTGTCAACTTGTTCAAGGCTCGGTAATCCACACAAAATCGCATCGAGCCATCTGCCTTCCTCTGGAACAAGGCAGGGGCACCATAAGGGGCCTTTGAGGGTCTGATAAATTGCGCATCCAGCAATTCTCCCAGTTGTTTCCTCAGTTCCAATAACTCTGCTGGTCCCATCCGATATGGTGCTTGTGCAGGTGGTACTGCTCCAGGTACCAACTCAATCTGGTGATCAATGGCATGCCTCGGGGGTAGCATCTTGGGCAACTCGTCGGGCATCAAATCAGCAAACTCGTCCAACACTTTGGACACGGATTCAGGCAACTCTGAGTGATCCCCATCGGTCTTTTCCAACAAGACAGCAACAAAGGTTGGTTCACCCCGTCTCAACCCATCCTTCAACTGCATCACCGACAACATCCCCTTTGCATCCTTTTGATCCAAGTCCTTGTACGTACATTGTACAAAGTTTGGTGTCCCCTCGTCCATAATCATCAATCCACGCAAATGTGGCATCACTGCCACCTTGGCCATAGCCAAGAATTCAATCCCTAGAATGAGATCGAAGTCGTCCAATGGAACGGCCGTCACCTTGCACTGGCCTTCCCAAGCTCCCATCTTCAATGACACCATGGCACTGCCTTTCACCCGTTGTTGCACGACATTGACAGTCTTGATTGTATGGGAACTCTCTTGCAGTGCCAACTGCAAGCGCGTGGCTTCTCGATCAGCCACAAAGTTGTTTGTTGCACCAGAGTCTATCATTGCCCACAGCTTCACACCATTCAAAACCACTGACACGTACATCAACCCACGTACTGGTTGCGGTCGCTCCGACACCTGAATGGCATTGCACAACTGAATAGGATTCACACGAGCAGGTGGATCCCTTTCGGTCTCATCTTCAATTTGGACAACAGCCAAATTTTGATTCCTCCTCGGCTTAGGACATTGATATGACATGTGTCCAGTCTCCTTACAATTAAAGCACTTGACACGGAAATCCTTAGTTTTCCCAACAGCAGCATCTCTCTTCTTGGGTTTGTCATTCCAAGACTTACCCTTGTTCTTCGATGGAACAGTCTTTCTCTCGGGGGTAGGAGGAGCTGAAGATTGCAAATCCGTCAATCTTTCCGCCATTGAATAGGCCTCCCTCACATCCTTAGGGTTCTGCCTCATTAGCTCGATCCTAGCCTACTTCTTCAACCCTGACAAAAAGTTGAACAACTTGTCCTCCTCGGACATGTTAGGTATATTCAGAAGGATTGCAGAGAATTGATTCACATACTCTCGAACAGTACCCGTCTGTTCTAGTCTCTTCAAACTCTCACGAGCCATCCACGCAGAATTCTTTGGCAAGAATTGCTCCATCAATTCATCCTTCATTTGTCTGAAAGATCGGACTATCTCTTTCGTGGGGTCCGCTTCCCTTGTCTGCCACCATAACTTGGCAGTGTCAACGAGGAACAACGATGTAATCTCCACTTGTTCACTCTCCGGGACTCTAGCCGTCGCAAAGTACTTCTCCAGATCCCACAAGAAACTCCTTATCACAGTCGCATCCCGAACACCCGAATATGTTCTAGGCTCAGGCACCCTGAACAGTGGTTGTCTAACACTGGTCCCCGCAGTATTAGATTGTAGTGTCGCAACACTAGCCTTCAATCCGTCGATGCTTGCCTTCATATGGTCGACAATCTCTTGGAGTTGGTGTAGATCCGCCACCACATCTGGCGGCCCTTGGATCTGATCTATCAAGGGACGAGCATTCTGCACATGCTCTAACACACCAATCGCCTGCACATGATGCAAAAACAAGGTCTCCAGCCTTGTCAACCGATCTGCAGTAGAGGCATGCGGATTCGGCGTGCTGTCGAGGTGGATCGGTACTATCCTCCGCAGATCTTCGGACGAACTAGACATTTCCGCAAGGGTCGGACTGCACTCTGATACCAATTTGTCACGAAGTGCCCCTTCCTGGCACGGCCACTAGTTCTCAAGCACTCAACCCGACTTGCACGGGTACGTGCGCACGCACAGGTACACACACACACACACAACGGAAAAATCACAAGTATAGAGATAGACACAGTAATTACGGGTAACTCACCCAACCTTTCTATATTGAACAAATAGTAAGGAATTACAATGTATAAGCAACCGTTCACAAGGTTGCACGGCCACACAGGCCTACAAGATAGAAGAACCTAGTCTATCTCTCTATCTCTCTCTCGCTCGCTATCAGCTGCTCTCGCTAGCTCTTGTTGTGCTCTCGCTCAACTGCCTTCTCCCTTGCCCATCTGCCCCTATTTATAGCCCACTAGGGATGGGTAGGGTTTAGAGTCAGTCAACACACGATCCACAAATCGTGCCCCCAATCTTGGTTTGACTCTTTCCATCTACGACTCACGGATCAAGCCTCCATTCTCGGTTTGACTCTTTCCATTCAGATCTCATTAGGGTTTCCAACAGTCTGGGTCTGGGCCTCAGCCCACTCGGCCACTCCGCAGCCCACGCCTGCCTTCCTTCTATAAAAGGGACGCTCGGCCAACCCCCAAAGTCATTCGCTATTGCGCACTTTCTCGGCCATGGCACACTTGCTCGGCCGCTATCACACTTGCCCGGCCACCGCCAGAGCTGCCCCGCACCAACGGGACAAAGGGGCTCACAGTAGGCCCCTATCCTACTATCGAAAGTTGATAGGGCAGAAATTTGAATGATGCGTCGCCGGCACGAGGGCCGTGCGATCCGTCGAGTTATCATGAATCATCAAAACAATGGGCAAAGCCCGCATCGACCTTTTATCTAATAGATGCATCCCTTCTAGAAGTCGGGGTTTGTTGCACGTATTAGCTCTAGAATTACTACAGTTATCCGAGTAGTAGATACCATCAAACAAACTATAACTGATTTAATGAGCCATTCGCAGTTTCACCCTCTGAATTAGTTCATACTTACACATGCATGGCTTAATCTTTGAGATAAGTATATGACTACTGGCAGGATCAACCAGGTAGCATTCCTCGACGACGTCCTGCCCGCACTGCCGAACCGAGGTGGGAGCGACTGTCGTGCACCTTCGTTAGGGTCTATCTAACGCATGCTCGAGCGAGGATGAGATGTCGCTTGCCCTCAATGCTTTCCGTATCCGAGAGCTTAATCACTGACCGTTCACTGCCACAGCCAGACGCAACTTGGGTAACGGACCGAGAGATACGAGTTTCGCCCCGTGCCCCCGACCGAAGTGGGGAGCATGAAACGAACGAGGGACGTTGGGACGAGAGCAAATGCCATCGTGCAGTAGGTACGCAACATAAGAAATTGGGTCTCGGCCAAGGCTGTGCCGCACATGAGCCAAAGCTGAAGACTCGCGGGGGGTGCGGCGCCGCTGCCCCCGAGCAGGGAACCGACACACCCCACCGCGCAAAGCCACCACTCATGCGCCGTAACGTATGGCACATGCCGGGCAGTCAAGCCGTACCACGAGAGCAGCCATCCGCGCGAGAACGACAACCCAACCGGGGAAACTTGATAGCCCAACTTGTGCGCCGAACAAACGCGTGGCGAACCAGGGACCGGTGCCGAGTGTGCCTGCCGCCAGGCGCGCATGCGCCTAAGCACAAGACGCACCCGCCGGGCGCACGGAAGAAAACAAATGGAACCGAGGGGACCAATTTATTAGGGAGGATTAGGGGGACGATCCAAATCCTATATGACGGAGAACAAAGAGCGCGGCGGCCAGCAAAGAAAATGACGAGGTGCATCCCGTGCCGGAAGCATGCCAGCCGGTGCAACGCGGCGCGCTAGGCACCGCCCCGCTACGCCACCAGGCACGCTCGTGGCACAGGACGCCCTCAACGGGAATCAACGATTGGGGTGCGGGGCAATCAAAAAAAGGAAAGAAAGGGGACTGTTTATTAGGGGAGGGGATTTGGGGGACGATCCAAATCCCATATGACGGCGAACGAAGAGCACCACGGCCAGCAAATAAAATGACGGTGCATCCCGTGCGGAAGCATGCAGCCGGTGCAACGCTGCGCCACCAGGTGCGCTAGGCACCGCCCCGCTACGCCACCAGGCACGCTCCTGGCTCAGGACGCCCTCGGCGGGAATCAACGATTGGGGTGCAGGGCAATCAAAAAAAGGAAAGAAGGGAACCGTGTATTAGGGGAGGGGATTCGGGGGATGATCCAAATCCCATATGACGGCGAACGAAGAGCGCCGTGGCCAGCAAAGAAAATGATGAGGCGCATCACATGCCGGAAGTATGCCAGCCGGTGCAACGCGGCGCGCTAGGCACCGCCCCGCTACGCCACCAGGCACGCTCGTGGCACAGGACGCCCTCAACGGGAATCAACGATTGGGGTGCGGGGCAATCAAAAAAAGGAAAGAAAGGGGACTGTTTATTAGGGGAGGGGATTCGGGGGACGATCCAAATCCCATATGACGGCGAACGAAGAGCACCACGGCCAGCAAATAAAATGACGAGGTGCATCCCGTGCCGGAAGCATGCCAGCCGGTGCAACGCTGCGCCACCAGGTGCGCTAGGCACCGCCCCGCTACGCCACCAGGCACGCTCCTGGCTCAGGACGCCCTCGGCGGGAATCAACGATTGGGGTGCGGGGCAATCAAAAAAAGGAAAGAAGGGGACCGTGTATTAGGGGAGGGGATTCGGGGGATGATCCAAATCCCATATGACGGCGAACGAAGAGCGCCGTGGCCAGCAAAGAAAATGACGAGGCGCATCACATGCCGGAAGTATGCCAGCCGGTGCAACGCTGCGTGGTGCGGCGTGCTAGGCACCGCCCCGCTACGCCACCAGGCACGCTCGTGGCACAGGACGCCCTCGGCGGGAATCAACAATTGGGATGCGTGGCAATCGAAACAAGGAAACAAAGGGGACTGTTTATTAGGGGAGGATTCGGGGGACGATCCAAATCGTATATGACGGCGAACGAAGAGCGTCGCGGCCAGCAAAGAAAATGACGAGGCGCATCCCGTGCCAAAAGTATGCCAGCCGGTGCAACGCTGCGCGGCGCGCTAGGCACCGCCCCGCTACGCAACCAGGCACGCTCGTGACACAGGACGCCCTCGGCGGGAATCAATGTGTGTGCAAGGGGGGGGGGGGGGAGGGGCGTAGGGGGG
>CM049929.1:12198600-12203600 GCA_027405835.1 Asclepias syriaca | reverse complement strand
CGCAGGTCATTCGGTACGAGGATTTGACAATGATCCTTCCGCAGGTTCACCTACGGAAACCTTGTTACGACTTCTCCTTCCTCTAAATGATAAGGTTCAGTGGACTTCTCGCGACGTCGCGGGCAGTGGACCGCTCACGTCGCCGCCATCCGAACACTTCACCGGACCATTCAATTGGTAGGAGCGACGGGCGGTGTGTACAAAGGGTGATGCGTTTAGATTGGTATGCTAAAAGATAGGCTTTATTTACCTATGTCGATTATGAGTAATTAAGGACTGAGTCTTACTAACTGTCACTTAGCATTCAATTATTGTCACTTAATCAACCAGAACCTAAGGCAGAGTACCTATCGTGTAGCTAGTCTGTTGGAAAGTATCTACGATTTTATTAAGTTAAATATCGTACTCCCAAGTAAGTGGCAATGGCTTAGTAGTAACTAGCCTTTTATCCTAACTCCTATCTTATGATCCAGTTATGCAATCTTCATCAAATACTTTGATGAGAGGGTGATCCATTCTCCACTAGGTTTAAGTCTAATTAATCTCAAAAGTGTTTTATAGATGAGTCCTGATTCTATGTTATACTGTTCCTATATGTTGATTGACCTATATTCGAGTATTTTAGACATGTCTTGGCCTGGATTGCAACTATGTTCTGAGTCTAAAGGTGTACCACATCTGAGTCTCTATGCTACCGCCCCATCGTTAAGGGTAACGGCCCTACTCACGGCTCGGACAAAAGTCAGCAATGAACGCCCTATGTCACTTTGGGGATCATACTGCTCGTCTCATAACCACCGGCATAACACTTTACTCAGCCTACCTAGACTACTTTCAACCAACAAGGTGTTCTGCAGATTATTTTATCTAGTATGGCAGACACCAATACTAATTGATGCCTAATAAACTAAACATGTTATGAATAGACCGTGGTTAGGATTTGTCTATAACCCTAATTTCAGTTTAAAAGAACGGCATTAGACATGCAGACATATTGAATATTTAGCAGGTGGCTATTTCCGGAAAATCATAACAACTTCAACATATAAAACAGATATTCATAAGAATCGTAATCTGATATTCAAATTAATATTTAGATAAAACAATTCGTAAACATACAGAACCTCGTCTAGGGGACCCACTGTCATAAAGTAATCACCACTCTATGCAGGTCCAGCCGGCGCTGCAGCTCCTGTATGCTCCTGACTGCTCGATCCTACTCTGCTCGGCAGAGCCTTCGAAGAACGCTCCTCAGACCTAGTAGCAATTGCTTTACCTTACATCCCAGGCTTAAGCAAATTGCCCTAATCTGACTAAGAACACGCACCCTATCTCTCTCTTAGGATCTCCTAAGGATCCCGGTATTCTATGAATACCAAAAACGAACCTATCTATCGAAGCCTAAGCTCTGAGACTATTTCTCAGAAACTAAGAAAACGAAACGCTAAAGAAAGAAAGAAAACTGAAACTGAAACCCGAATCTCTCAGTGACTTGTGTACTCGAGAATTGTACACTGGAAGTCTCTGAATGACTCAGATCGAGTGGAGAGGGATGATTTCAACTGCTGGAGGCCTGGGGTATTTATAGTAGCTTCCCGGGGTGATTTTTAATCAAACATTCGATGTGGGACTTGACCCAGGGGTTCGGGATGCCCGTCCCGGATTGGGACGCCCGTCCTGGTCTGTTGACCAAGTCGGGATGCCCATCCCAGTGCTTTGACTGGGTCGGGATGCCCGTCCCGGATTCGGGACACCCGTCCTGAGCCTTTGACCAAGTCAGCATTTCCAAAAATTGCGTTTTTGCCCCAAAATTTGTTGTTTTTGTCTAGTTTTCACCTGACACTTCCAAAATCATAAACATTGTGAAATTAAGTAAATAACAATCAATTAAGATCGATTTCCTATCAATTTCACCCTAAATCATACATTAAAACATGCTAAAAAAGGTATATGATTTTCGCGTATCAGATAACCCCCACTTAGCTTTTTGCTTGTCCTCAAGCAAAGTCTACCTGAAGTTAGTGATTCTAAATCATATGTGCAGTCACTTAAATTTCTAGTCATGTTTTTATTCCAAAAACTATTCAGATAATTCTTAACACAGGTCTGACTGGTTAGGTTGCTATGACAAGGTCTCAAATGTCTCTAGTAGATTGTTAGGATTGAGCAGAAAACAATTTAACAACTAGGTTGAACTCTTCTCTTAGTCATAAGGTCTTCCTGATGTGTAGTGTGTGTACTAGTCCAGACCAGATAGTCAACACAATAAACTCTTGTCTTAACTATTACCAGATAACACTTCGACCTGTCACTAGACACACTGACAACAGATAACTTTTTGAGTTCTGAGCCTTGGTGATCAGATTTTAATTATTTAGCTCTTATTGATTTCTTTCGTTTATAGCTTCAGGGTATTTTGAGTCTGCTTTGAACACGTCAACTTCAACTACCCATGTAGCGAGTCCCACTCCGATGACTCCCAGACCTACACGACCTTAGGGCATCAGGCTTTAAGTTCCCCGAAGGAGTGGTGCTCGAGTAGCGAAGGCCGCTGGCAAACTACCCTATTTTTTTTTTCATCATCATTTTTTTTCTTTTCTTTTCACTTTTAGCTCAGAGTCTCATCTAGTCATTCTAATTGTCAATGCATCCTACAATTGGTCTAATTTTATCTAGTTAAGTCTTGAAAATGTAATTGGCTGAGGCTCTAACCCAGACAAAGTTGTGCTCAGTTATCAGGAATTCCCTATTCCTAATCAATTAGTTCAGCAATAGTCATCAATTATCTCCTACTAACCATAACATACTACCTACATATCATAGACATAAGCAATTGTTTAACCAGGCATACTGCATTTAGAAGTCTGAAAGATGGAAAAATTTTGAAACATTTTTGGAAGGGTGTGAAAAATACGGGGAAAACAAGCAAAATCATGCAAAAATTTTTCCAACTGCTACAGTACACCGTGCACTGCTACCCCACACTTAAATCTGACACTGTCCTCAGTGTTCATGCATAGCTAAACTACCCCACACTTATTTGCAAACAAGAAGAAATGAAAACAAAATAGAAAACTCTTACCCCACACTTATTTGACTAACTAAGGGTAAGAGAGAAAATAAAACAACTAACAAAACAAGACACAAAAATGAAGAAAATAAAAGTAAAGGAAGATGAGATTAGAAAAACTCCCTTCTTGCCTCGAGCAGAAGGTTTTCTCTGATATGTCAATTGGCTCTTCACCTTAGCCATGTGCTATTGCTGAGGCATTCTTGACTTTGTAAGCTCTAGATACTGGAACAGATGACGTCAGCTTCGATCCTTCATCGTCGAGCTCTAGGTAGTGGCCTATTCATTGAATGGCTCGAGCCCCACGGACTGCTTCCTCGACTCATTTGTAAGATTTCTCACAATCATAGCAACGTGTCCAGGAGGAACGTGTCTAGGAATGAGATTTCTTGGGATTTGTGTGCCTTCCTGCCCATGTTAGTAAAGGTATTGCATGCAAGTCTCGAATGGAAGAAAAGATACCTGAAGTTTTGGCGAAGCTGTGGTGGTAGGGGGCTCCACTTGTGTAGATTTGGGCCCAAGTATTTGAGACTTCCTCGGGGAAGTTTCTCACAGCTGATTGGTATGCAGGGGATGCAAGCTCCTCCATTGCTATGCTCCTGATACAACGCCAAATTCTTCTATATCCCTTGACCGTTCGATACCACTTGGTATATCACTTGCTTGCACTGGTCTGGCTTTAATTGTTGCCAGTATCTCATCTATTGCTTCTGCGAGTAGGGGTTTTGCTGTGGTGGTGTCTTCTGAAAGTTTCCAGCTTCTGAATTACTCCTCAGCTAAATCCCGTATCATTCCTCCAGCTAGGATTGTATGCGTCTCCCATTGGAGTAGCATTCTGCAGTAACCTACTCCTACCTCTTTTGGAATGGTCAGTCATTCCCATAGCAATCCCTACTAAAGTGTGGTACTTAGCAGACTTCATAGATTTGATACACAGGCTGAACATTTCTTCCTAAGACATCGAAACTCTGAATCTGGAAAACAACTAGAATCTGCACATGACTTTAACATCATTAGTAGGTAATGCATGTGGTTCAGGCCATTTTGAAAAGTGTTCCACGACTACTATGATGTAATTATGTTCAAAGGAAGAAAGAGAAAAGGATTCGAAATACCCCTGATATCAACGGTTGCAACATTCTGTGTACGTCGCTGGGGTAGATGATCTCTGGAAGATGTGTTACCTGTTATTTGGCAAGCATCGCAGGACTGTATCAGAGATACAAAAGTCCTTGAATATGGTGGGTCAACAAAATCCTGCTTTCAACACTTTCCGGACAGTGTTGATAGCAGTCAATTGGTCTCCTGTAGATCCTTGATGACAATGCTCCAAAATTTTGTGGCCTTCGTCTTTAGAGACACGTCTTCTGATCAACTAATCTGCCAAAAATTTGAAATAGAAGAGAAACTACCCAGTAGTAATATTTCAAATCAGCAAAGAATTTCTTCTTTTGCTGATAAGTCATATCACTTGGAGCTTATTCAGTGACTAGATAATTTGAAATAAACCACAGCTGAGAATTATTATACATAGCAAACAATGCAAATAAGTTTTCATCCAAAAATTTATTAGTATTACACTAGCCTCTAACTCGGGGTTTTCTAATCTAGACCAATGGTTTTCTTTCTAGATTTTCAACCCTTTTTCTTATCCCTTTATTCTATATCAAGTTCAAGTAACAATAAAACTTAACTTAATCAAGTATGGTTCAGCATTAGTTTTATTGAACACAAATATCTTGGAGTGATCAGTGTCACCTATTGTTTCTAGACAAGACTAGATAAGATCGGAATTTATCATGCATGAACTTTCTTATCATGTTTTTGTCCTAAAACAATTCGTACTACATCATTACATCACATATTAATTCAAAAAGCAGATTTCAATCAGGTGATGCCATAATGGGTGCAGTAATTTCTCTTGGTTTAA
>CM049929.1:12168600-12188600 GCA_027405835.1 Asclepias syriaca | reverse complement strand
CATCTGCCATCCGAATCCCTGGGAACCCTCGCTATGATCTTAAACCGAATGTGATCCAGCTGATTATAAATCGGGTTCAGTTTGGAGGAACTGCAGCCGAGAATCCGCTGGAAAACCTATCTGATTTCTCTTCTCTCTGCGAAGGCCTCAAGGGAGATCATACTGCAGAAGTAACTAAACTCAACCTTTTTCCCTACTCACTGAGGGACAGAGCTAAGAGATGGTTGGCCCAGCTACCTACTAACTCCATCACCTCTTGGGACGAGTTAAGCAAAGCCTTCCTAGAAGAGTACTACTCTGCAGCAAGAGTCCTAGAATATCGAAGGGCTCTGTCTAGTTTCACTCAAGCTGCTGATGAGACAGTGATCGAAGCTTGGGACAGATTCAAGGAGCTACTCAGGCTCTGCCCCCAACATGGACTTACCGAGGCATTGCTGATTCAGCAATTTTACGGGGGTATGTCAGACATAGGTAAGCAAATTCTTGATGGACTCAATCCCCAGAGCGGTTTCAATGGAATGAGTGATGTAGATGCTAGAAACGCTCTGGAGAGACTCTACAGGAATAGCAAGAATTGACGCACAAGTGGCCGAGCTAAGAAGTAACCAGTAAATGCGGTCGTTGCCCCCACTGATGATCAATTTGAGGCACTGAAGGCCAGCATTACTAATCAGCTGAATGCCTTCCAACAAGGGAAAAGCATTCAGTCAGTATACCAAGTCTGCAAATTTTGCCAAGGACCACATTTCAGTGGGGATTGTTATGGTAATGGGATATTAACTACTCCAGAGGATATGGAACAAGTGGACGCAGTGAACTCTGCTCCTATAGGAAATACCTACAATCCCACTTGGAAGAACCATCCGGGATTTAGCTGGAGAAACAATTTCGGGATTACTAACTTCCAAAAAAGAGTACCTCAGCAACTGCCATATCCGCAGAACCAGCAAGTCGCTCTGACCGCACCGAGGAACTACATCGTTCCAACTGACCCCATGCAAGAATTCAGAGACATGCTGAAGAGCATTTCCGACTCTAACAAGGAAATGATAGAGTCCAACAGAAAGATTCAGGAAGCTCACAGAAAGAATCCAGCAGAACGAGAACATACAGAAGAAGCGAGCAAACAATCAGAAACACACAAGCTGCTATACAAACTTTAGAGAGGCAAATGGGTCAGCTATCCACCCATTTCTCTCACAGGTCCCAGGGAACGCTACCAAGCAACACTGAGACCAACCCTCAAACTGAATGCAAGACCATCACTTAAGATCTGGTAAAATTCTACCTCCATCTCCATCAAACCATCTGACCCTCTTATTCTTGTGCAGGAACCAAAAGAAGGCTCCAAGGACCCAATGCCGACGGATGTCGAAATCGAAGTAGCAAGGAAAGGGAAGACGGAGTTTATTCCTGAGTACCGACCAAAAGTACCTTACCCTGCCAGACTTATGCACAATAAAGATAAGGAGCAATTTGAGAAATTCCTTAAGAATTTTAGTCAGATTCATGTTAATTTACCTTTACTTGATGTTATTTCTGAAATGCCAAAGTATGCTAAGTTTTTAAAAGAAGTTGTTAGTAATAAAAGAAAATTTGACATGGACAAGGTGGTTCTTAATGAAGAATGTTCGGCGGTTCTGTTGAATAAACTACCGTCTAAACAGAAAGATCCTGGTTGTTTTACCTTGCCATGTACAATTGGAAATATTACTAACATGCATGCATTAGCAGACTTAGGAGCTAGTATTAATCTTATGCCATCTAGTTTATTTGATAAATTAGGATTGCATGATTTGAAAACGACTAGGATGTGCATACAACTTGCAGATAGGACAGTCAAAATCCCCAAGGGAATAATTGAAGATCTCTTAGTAAAGGTCGGAAAATTTGTGTTTCCTGTGGACTTTGTTGTTATGGATATGAATGGGGAAGGAGGAGTGCCCCTGATCCTAGGTCGACCATTTCTAGCGACCTCAAAAGCATTAATAGACGTCAGTAATGGTCAAATCAAGTTAAGGGTAGGAAATGATGACATCACTTTTGATCTAAATGAGACCCTTAGGTATCCCATGCATTTAGATGATACTTGTTTTTGTGTGGATGCCATGGAACACTTGATTGCAATTAACGTGACAGACCTATGCTCAAACTATCAAGTCCTGAGTGAGGACTCCCTAGAATTAGAGGAGCCTGAACTTAGCCCTTCTGAAAATGAAAATACTTCTGATAGTTTCACTGAGATAGGTGATGATGAGATGAAGAAAGAACGAACCTCGTTTGAAGATCCACCAGACTTGGAGCTGAAGGAACTGCCCACTCATCTGTGCTACGAATTCCTAGATGACAACAAGAAACTTCCCATTATTCTTGCAGCTGATCTGACTGCAGAACAAAGGAAGCTGACTGTGGACATGTGCAGAAAGTATAGAAGAGCCTTTGCCTACAAAATTGCAGACATTCCAGGTATTAATCCAAGCTTTTGTTCGCATAAGATTCTTCTAGAAAATGAGTATAAGCCATGTGTGCAACCTCAAAGGAGGTTGAATCCTAATGTGTGTGATGTTGTTAAGAAAGAAGTCATTAAACTATTAGATGCAGGACTTATCTACCCTATCTCAGATAGTGAGTGGGTAAGCCCGGTGCAGGTAGTACCTAAGAAAGGCGGTATAACAGTTGTTAGGAATGAGCATAATGAACTAATCCCTACGAGAACTGTAACTGGTCATCGTGTATGCATAGACTATAGAAAACTAAATACAGCCACACGAAAAGACCACCCCCTTCCTTTTATTGACCAAATGTTAGAAAGATTAGCTGGACATATGTTTTATTGCTTTCTTGATGGGTTTTCTGGTTATTTTCAAATTCCTATTTCCCCTGAGGACCAGCATAAAACTACTTTCACATGCCCTTTTGGAACATTTGCATATAGAAGGATGCCTTTTGGTTTGTGTAATGCACCTGCTACATTTCAACGTTGTATGACTGCTATCTTTGAGGACATGTTAGGAAAATCTATGGAAGTATTTATGGATGACTTTTCTGTTTTTGGTAATTCATTTGAGGTTTGTCTAAAGAACTTGGAGTTAATGTTGAAACGTTGTATAAAATCTAACCTGGTTTTAAATTGGGAAAAATGCCACTTCATGGTAAAAGAGGGAATCGTCTTAGGACATAAGATCTCACACCTAGGTATGGAAGTAGACAAGGCAAAAATTGAAGTTATTTCGAGACTACCTCCTCCAAAATATGTGAGAGCCATTAGAAGTTTTTTGGGACACGCTGGCTTTTATCGTAGGTTTATAAAAGATTTTTCATTAATAGCCAGGCCGTTGACCAATTTACTCGGAAAAGATGTTCCATTTGTCTTTGATGAGAAATGTCTAAAAGCTTTTAATAGACTTAAGGAACTCTTAACCACTGCACCTATCATGACATCCCGACTGGAGTTTACCTTTTGAGCTTATGTGTGATGCTAGTGACTATGCAGTAGGAGTAGTTTTAGGACAAAGACATGATAAGAAATTTCGAGTAATATATTATGCTAGTAAAACCTTAACTGATGCTCAGGAAAATTACACTACGACAGAAAAGGAATTATTAGCAGTAGTATATGCATTTGATAATTTCGATCTTATCTAGTCCTGTCTAAAACTATTGTTTATACTGATCATTCTGCACTAAAATACTTGTTCAATAAAACCGACGCAAAACCAAGATTGATTAGATGGGTTTTATTGCTTCAAGAATTTGACATAGAAATTCGGGATAAGAAAGGGGCAGAAAACTTAGCCGCAGACCACTTGTCTAGGCTAGAAAATCCGACCCTAGAAGCCATTGATGAGACAATCATATCTGATAAATTTCCGGATGAGAATTTATGTGTTGTTTGCTATCTTCTCACCCCCTTGGTTTGCAGATATAGCAAATTACTTGGCAGCCCGGACTCTCCCTATTGATATCACTGCTCAACAAAGAAAAAAGTTCTTTGCTGACCTGAAATATTACTATTGGGAAGATCCTTTTCTATTTCGAATATGTGCAGATCAGATGATCAGAAGGTGTGTATCTCAAGAAGAAGGTTTCCAAATTCTGGAACATTGTCACTGCGGACCAACAGGCGGTCACTTAGCTGCAGCTAATACCGCCCGAAAAGTATTAGAAGCAGGCTTTTACTGGCCTACCATATTCAAAGACGCCGCAGCATTTACAGGATCGTGCGATGCCTGTCAGAAAGCGGGAACCATATCTTCTCGAGACAGTCTACCCCAACAGGTAATCCAAAGTGTAGAAATATTCGACATATGGGGTATAGACTTCATGGGTTCCTCCTTCTTTTGGTATGAAGTACATCATAGTAGCTGTAGAATATTTTTCAAAATGGCCTGAGGCACAGGCCCTACCTACTAATGATTCTAGAGCCGTATGCAGATTCCTTAAGCAGATTTTGCCAGATTTGGATGTCCGAAAGCCCTAATCAGTGATCGAGGTACGCACTTCTGCAACTCTCAATTGCAGAAGGTGCTTCATCATTACGGAGTTCAGCATCGCGTTTCCACAGCCTACCACCCCCAAACCAATGGGCAGGCTGAGGTAACCAATAGGGGAATAAAGAGAATCTTAGAAAAGACTGTGGGTGTTAACCGTAAGGATTGGGCCAATAAGCTGGAGATGCATTATGGGCCTTCCGTACAGCATACAAGACCACTACGGGATTCTCACCTTATCGACTTGTCTATGGAAAAGCATGCCACCTTCCAGTTGAACTCGAACACAGAGCTTACTGGGCAGTACAAAAATGCAATCTCAATGAAAACTTAACTAAGGAACACCGGATTCTACAACTGAACGAATTGGATGAGTGGAGGCTCAAAGCCTATGAAAATTCACATCAGTTCAAGATGACAAGTAAACTCCGGCATGACAGACGACTCAGAGCCCAGAAAAATTTTGAACCAGGAGACAAGGTATTATTGTACAACTCACGTTTAAAATTTCCCAGGAAAGCTGCGTAGCTGTTGGTCAGGACCATTCACAATCACGAAAGTATCACCTTTCGGAGCATGTGACATAATGGATTCTGATGGCATTATTCAAAAAGTAAACGGACAACGCCTGAAGATTTACAGAGAGCCGTTTGACTCGTCCGAGCAGACTGTGTACTTCACAGAATAAGGGAGTATCTCTTTCATTTTATTTCATGTTTTGTTATTTCTTTCAGTACTCTATGTTTTTTCTTACCCGTAGTTAGTTGAATAAGTGTGGGGTAAGAATTCTTTGTGTTATTTTTTTTATTTCTTGTTTTCAAATAAGTGTGGGGTAGTTAGTTATGCATGACCACTGAGGACAGTGCCGACTTAAGTGTGGGGTAGCAGTGCACGGTGCACTGTAGCAGTTTGCAAAATTTTTGCATGCTTTTGCTTGTTTTCCCCATATTTTCACACCCTTCCAAAATTTTTCAAAATTTTCCGTCTTTCAGACTTCTAAATGCAGTATGCCTGGTTAAACAATTGCTTATGTCTATGATATGTAGGTAGTATGTTATGGTTAGTAGGAGATAATTGATGACTATTGTTGAACTAATTGATTAGGAATAGGGAATTCCTGATAACTGAGCACAACTTTGTCTGGATTAGAGACCTCAGCCAATTACCTTTTCAAGACTGAACTAGATAAAATTAGACCAGTTGTGGATGTTTTGACAATTAGAATGACTAGATGAGATTCTGAGCTAAAAGTGAAAAGAAATTAAAGAAAGTTAATTAAATAAGGGTAGTTTGCCAGCAGCCTTCGCTACTCGAGCACCACTCCTTCGGGGAACTTAAAGCCTGATGCCCTAAGGTCATGTAGATCTGGGAGTCATCGGAGTGGGACTCGCTACATGGGTAGTTGAAGTTGACGTGTTCTAAGCAGACTCAAAATACCCTACATCTATAAAGAGAATCCATAAATGCTAAATCATTAAAAATCTGATCACCAAGGCTCAGAACTCAGAAAGTTGTCTTTTGTTATTATGTCTAGCAACAGGGTCGAAGTATTATCTGGTAACAGTTAAGACAAGAGTTATTGTGTTGACTATCTGGTCTGGACTAGTACACACACTACACATCAGGAAGACCTTATGACTAAGAGAAAAGTTCAACCTAGTTGTTAAGTTACTTTCGGCTCAACCCTAACAATCTGCTAGAGACATTTGAGACCTTGTCATAGCAACCTGACCAGTCAGACCTGTGTTAAGAATTGTTTGAAGAATTTTTGGAATAAAAACATGACTAGGAATTTAAGTGACTTCACTACGATTTAGAATCACTAACTTCAGGTAGACTTTGCTTGAGGACAAGTAAAAAGCTAAGTGTGGGGTTATCTGATACGCGAAAATCGTACCACCTTTTTAGCATGTTTTTATATATGATTTAGGGTGAAATTGAGAGTAAATTGATCTTA
The DNA here is from genome assembly GCA_027405835.1 of Asclepias syriaca. Classification (NCBI taxonomy): domain Eukaryota; kingdom Viridiplantae; phylum Streptophyta; class Magnoliopsida; order Gentianales; family Apocynaceae; genus Asclepias; species Asclepias syriaca. Next base: position 12,182,153 of record CM049929.1, on the reverse strand, counting down.
ATTGTTTATTATTTACTTAATTTCACAGTTTTTATGATTTTGGAAGTGTCAGGTGAACAGTAGACGAAAATAGCAAATTTTGGGGCAAAAACGCAATTTTTGGAAATGCTGACTTAGTCAAAGGCTCAGGACGGGCATCCCAAATCCGGGACGGGCATCCCGACCCAGTCAAAGCACCGGGACGGGCGTCCAGGACTCGGGACGGGTGTCCCGACTTGGTCAACAGACCAGGACGGGCGTCCCAATCCGGGACGGGCGTCCTGAACCCCTAGTTCAAGTCCCACATCGAACTTTTGATGAAAAATCACCCCGGGAAGCTGCTATAAATACCCCAGGCCTCCAGCAGTTGAAATTATTCCTCTCCACTCGATCTAAGTCATTAAGTTGTTTGCAGTGTATACTTCTCTAGTACACAACTCACTCAGAGACTCGGATCTCAGTTTTCTTTCTTGTTAGTGTTTTGTTTTATTTTCTGAGAAATAGTCTCAGATCTTAGGCTTATATAGATAGGTTCGTTTCTGGTGTTCATAGAATACCTGGGATTTCGTTAGGAGATCCTAAGAGGGCTCTAGGTGTTCGAAGAGTCAGTCCACAGGGCTGGGCTTAAGCTGGGTATTAAGGTAAAGCCCAGTTACTAGGCTGAGGAAGCGTCCTCCGAAGGTTCTGGCGAGTAGAGTCGGATCAAGCAATACGACATATACAGCAGTACGCTCCATCGGCAAGACTTCGTAAAGGGTGATTTCTTTATGGCATCGGTCCCCCTGTCCCTCTCTTATATGTTGTTATTGTGTTTGTCCAAATAACAGTTTTGAATACCAGATTATGATTATTATGAATATTTGTCATATATGTTGAAGTTATTATGTTTTTCTAGAAATGGCCACCTGCTTAAATATTCATTATGTCTGCATGTCTATTGCCGTTCTTTTAAATTGAAATTAGGGTTATAGACAATTCCTAACCACGGTCTATTCATAACCTGTTTAGTTTAACAGGCATCAATTAGTATTGGTGTCTGCCATACTAGATAAAATAATCTGCGGAACACCCTGTTGGTTGAAAGTAGTCTAGGTAGGCTGAGTAGAGTTTTATGCCGACGGTTATGAGACGAGCAGTATGATCCCCGAAGTGACATAGGGCGTTCATTGCTGACTTTTGTCCGAGCCGTGAGTAGGGCCGTTACCCTTAATGATGGGGCGGTAGCGTAGAGACTCAGATGTGGTACACCTTTAGACTCAGAACATAGTTGCAATCCAGGCCAAGACATGTCTAAAATACTCGAATATAGGTCAATCAACATATTGTAACAGTATAACATAAAATCAGGATCTCATCTATAAAACACTTTCAGGTTTGATTAGACTTAAACCTAGTGGAGAATGAATCACCCTCTCATCAAAGTTATTGATGAGGATTTCATAACTGGATTATAAGATAAGAGTTAGGAATAAAGGCTAGTTACTACTAAGCCTTTACCACTTCCCTGGGAGTACGATATTTATTTAATAAAATCGTAGATACTTTCCAACAGACTAGCTACACGATAGGTACTCTGCCTTAGGTTCTGGCTGATTAAGTGACACCATAGAGACTAAATGTGACAATTAGTCAATCAAAGTCCTTAATTATTCATAATCAACATAGGGTAAAATAACACCTATTTAGCATATCAACCGGAACGAATCAAGTAGATACCATCAAACAAACTATAACTGATTTAATGAGCCATTCGCAATTTCACCGTCTGAATTAGTTCATACTTACACATGCATGGCTTAATCTTTGAGACAAGCATATGACTACTGGCAGGATCAACCAGGTAGCATTCCTCGACGACGTCCTGCCCGTACGGCCGAACCGAGGCGGGAGCTACTGTCGTGCACCGTCGTTAGGGTCTATCTAACGCATGCTCGGGCGAGGACGAGATGTCGCTTGCCCTCAATGCTTTCCGTATTCGAGAGCTTAATCACTAACCGTTCACCGCCACAGCCTGATGCGACTTGGGTAACGGACCGAGAGATACGAGTTTCGCCCCGTGCCCCCGACCGAAGCGGGGAGCACGAAACGAACTAGGGACGTCGGGACGAGAGCAAATGCCATCATGCAGTAGGTACGCAACACAAGAAACCGGGTCTTAGCTAAGGCTGTGCCGCACTTGAGCCAAGTCTGAAGACTCGTGGGGGGTGCGGCGCCGCTGCCCCCGAGTAGGGAACCGACGCACCCCACCGCGCAAAGCCACCACTCATGCGCCGTAACGTATGGCACATGCCGGGCAGTCAAGCCGCACCACGAGAGCAGCCGTCCTCGCGGGAACGACAACCCAACTGGGGAAACTTGATAGCCCAACTTGTGCGCCGAACGAACGCGTGGCGAACAAGGGACCGGTGCCGAGTGTGCCCACCGCCGGGTGCTCATGCCTAAGCACAAGACGCCCGCGTCGGGCGCACGGAAGAAAACAAACGGAAGCGAGGGGACCAATTTATTAGGGAGGATTTGGGGGACGATCCAAATCCTATATGACGGTGAACGAAGAGCGCGGCGGCCAACAAAGAAAATGACGAGGCGCATCCCGTGCCGGAAGCATGCCAGCCGGTGCAACGCTGCGCGGCGCGGAGCTCTAGGCACCGCCACGCTACGCCACTAGGCACGCTCGTGGCACAGGACGCCCTCGGCGGGAATCAACGATTGGGGTGCGTGGCAATCGAAAAAAGGAAAGAAAGGGGACCGTTTATTAGGGGAGGGGATTCGGGGGACAATCGAAATCCCATATGATGGCGAATGAAGAGCGTCGCGGCCAACAAAGAAAATGACGAGGCGCATCCCGTGCCGGAAGCATGCCAGCCGGTGCAACACTGCGCGGCGCGGTGCGCTAGGCACCGCCCCGCTACGCCACCAGGCACGCTCCTGGCTCAGGACGCCCTCGATGGGAATCAACGATTAGGGTGCGGGGCAATCGAAAAAAGGAAAGAAAGGGGACCGTGTATTAGGGGAGGGGATTCGGGGGACGATCCAAATCCCATATGATGGCGAACGAAGAGCACCGCGGCCAGCAAAGAAAATGATGAGGCGCATCTCATGCCGGAAGCATGCCAGCCGGTGCAACGCTGCGCGGCACGACGCGCTAGGCACCGCCCCGCTACGCCACCAGGCACGCTCGTGGCACAGGACGCCCTCGGCGGGAATCAACGATTGGGATATGGGGCAATCGAAAGAAGGAAAGAAAGGGGACTGTTTATTAGGGGAGGATTCGGTGGACGATCTAAATCCTATATGACGGCGAACGAAGAGCGCCGCGACCAGCAAAGAAAATAACGAGGCGCATCCCGTGCCAGAAGCATGCCAGCCGGTACAACGCTGCGTGGCGCGGCGCGCTAGGCACCGCCTCGCTACGCCACCAGGCACGCTCGTGGCATAGGACAACCTCGGCGGGAATCAATGATTGAGGTGCGAGGCATCGAAAAAAGGAAAGAAAGGGGACCGTTTATTAGGGGAGGATTCGGGGGACGATCCAAATCCTATATGACGGCAAACGAAGAGCGTCGCGGCCAGCAAAGAAAATGACGAGGCGCATCCCGTGCCAGAAGCATGCCAGTCAGTACAACGCTGCGCGGCGCGGCGCGCTAGGCACCGCCCCGCTACGCCACCAGGCACGCTCGTGGCACAGTACGCCCTCGGCGGGAATCAATGATTGGAGTGCGGGGGGGCGGGGCAATCGAAAGAAGGAAAGAAAGGGGACGGGATGCACACTAGGGGGGATGTGGGGGGGGGGGGGGGCAGGGCTCGGGACGTGCCTGGGTGCGCGGTGACTAATTGGGGCATTCATTCATAGGGTCGTCGGACAGCCGCTGTGCGCACTCGGGACGGAGGGAGGGGTCGCCTCGGACTACTCCCGGGGCGCCGCACGACAGTGCCGCGAGCAGCTTGCCCAACACTTGTGCCCCCTCATAGATGTCCTGGCAACTTTTCCCCTGCCAGGTGCAGCAGAAACTCATTTTCCGAGCAGGTGGGAAAATATTGTCGATTTTTTATCTCACTACCCAGAATTCATCCAGGGCTGAAAATTTGCACGATTAACGCCCGCGATGCATAGAACGTGAAGAATTCTGGGTCGAAAAATTTGAATTTTTCGGGGTCGGAATTTTAATTATTTATTTTTTTTCCCCCGAGACAGTCCGACGGCAAAGCCGTGCATCCCGATGATGTTTTTGGGTTCAAGAATTCGAAAAAAAGAATGGGGGGGAGTCAAAGAGGAGCGGAAGGACATCTGACGGCAAAGCCGGGCATCCGTATGATGTTTTTGGGTTCAAGAATTCGAACAAAAGAAGGGGGGGAGTCAAAGAGGAGCGGAAGGACGTCTGACCGCAAAGTCGTGCATCCCGATGATGTTTTTGGGATTATTTTTCTTTTTCTTCTTTCTTCTTCTTCTTCTTCTTCCCTTTTATAATATTAAGGGAGGATCCGGGGGACGATCCGAATCCTATACGACGGCGAACAAAGAGCACCGCGACCAGCAAAGAAAATGCCGAGGCGCATCCCGTGCTAGAAGCATGCCAGCCGGTGCAACGCTGCGCGGGGCGGCGCGCTAGGCACCGCTCCGCTACGCCACTAGGCACGCTCGTGACACAGGACGCCCTCGGCGGGAATCAATGATTGTGGTGTAGGGGGGGAGGGGTGTAGGGGGGTGGGGGGGTGGGGGGAGTAGGGGGCGTGGGGGGGAGTATGGGGGATGTTGAGAGGGGTGCGGGACCGTGCCCGGGTGCGCGGAGGGAGAGGCGCGGGACCGTGCCCGGGTGCGCGGAGGGAGAGGCGCGGGACCGTGCCCGGGTGCACGGCGCGGCGACCAATTGGGGCACACATTCGTAGAGTCGTTGGACGGCCGCGATGCGCACTTGGGATGGAGGGAGGGTCGCTTCAGACTGCACCCGGGGCCGCGATCCCCCACTAGATACGAGTTGTTTGGAGCCCAAATTATGTAAAATAGAATAGAGTCTAGAAGTACTTTGTTTCATTCTCTTTCCCTGAGGACGAGAAAAATATTTTCATGTCTATATACCGAAAAGCGATCGGCGCCGTAGAAACGGTTCCATGTCTATATTTTCATGTCTATATACCCAAAAGCAAAATTCATGTTCGGCAAGTTATGTCATAAAATTGTTGTTGTTGAAAGTCCCGAAACCCACTTACAAATCTCCTCAAATTTTAACATCCTGTGTGATTCCAACTGATAAAAGGAGTAGTAATTAAGCCACTTTACGCGATATTTCTGCGAATTTAAAGGGGTGTAACGAAAAAGGAAAACCGGTGAACACTCGTTCACAAACATTCCAGAAACGGTTCAAAGATGCATACAGAAAGATTATTTGAGGACGTAACTTGCCAAACACAAATTCAGTCGGGGTAAATATCGATGTGCATGTCCGCACTGCGTCGCCCTCCGGTACTGCCCTGCAACGACGCCGCAGTGCCTCCCATCCGCACATGGGTCCGCGCACAGAGCAAGCGCCGCGGCACGCATCCGCACACATCTGCTCGGCGGGCTACATGCCCCGCACCTGCTGCGCGCACAAACGGGCGCCGCGCGCATGCACCTCAGTCCTGGCACGCGGACGAGCACGGCGCTGTGCCCCCCGCGCATGAACGAAGCACCGCGGTGCGTGCTCGGGACACAACTCTCTCCCCGAGAATTCTCGGAAGCGAGTGCCAAATTTCCCAACACTTGGAGACGAAAATGCTGCGCACGCGGAGTGACTTCTAAAACCTCGGGGTTAGGAACAGCGTTAATTGGGAGGGAGGCAGGAGGGAGGGGGGACGAATCGTGTCGACAAAGGGCTTAATTTCAGAGGATCGTGGCAGCAAGGCCACTCTGCCCCTTACAAAGGATTCTACCCGCCGCTCGATGGGAATTGTACTTCAAGGCAGCCGGCGAGGCTCTTTCGCCCCGACGGCTCGGCCAATGACACATGCCCTTGGGGGCCAAGGCCCCTACTGCGGGTCGGCAAACGTACGGCAGGCACACGCGCAGCTTCTAGCCCGGATTCTGACTTAGAGGCGTACAGTCATAATCCAACGCACGATAGCTTCGCGCCACTGGCTTTTCAACCAAGCGCGATGACCAATTGTGCGAATCAACGGTTCCTCTTGTAGTAGGTTGAATTACTATTGTGGCGCCGACATCAGTAGGGTAAAACTAACCTGTCCCACGACGGTCTAAACCCAGCTCACGTTCCCTCTTGGTGGGTGAACAATCCAACACTTGGTGAATTCTGCTTCACAATGATACGAAGAGCCGACATCGAAGGATCAAAAAGCAACGTCGTTATGAACGCTTAGCTACCACAAGCCAGTTATCCCTGTGGTAACTTTTCTGACACCTCTAGCTTCAAATTCCAAAGGTCTAAAGGATCGTTAGGCCACGCTTTCAAGGTTCGTATTTGATGCAGTTTCCGGTCGATGTGCTAAATAGGTGTTATTTTACCCTATGTTGATTATGAATAATTAAGGACTGTGATTGACTAATTGTCACATTTAGTCTCTATGGTGTCACTTAATCAGCCAGAACCTAAGGTAGAGTACCTATCGTGTAGCTAGTCTGTTGGAAAGTATCTACGATTTTATTAAGTTAAATATCGTACTCCCAGGGAAGTGGTAACGGCTTAGTAGTAACTAGCCTTTTATCCTAACTCCTATCTTATGATCCAGTTATGCAATCTTCATCAAATACTTTGATGAGAGGGTGATTCATTCTCCACTAGGTTTAAGTCTAATTAATCCTAGAAGTGTTTTATAGATGAGTCCTGATTCTATGTTATACTGTTCCTATATGTTGATTGACCTATATTCGAGTATTTTAGACATGTCTTGGCCTGGATTGCAACTATGTTCTGAGTCTAAAGGTGTACCACATCTGAGTTTCTACGCTACCGCCCCATCGTTAAGGGTAACTGATGTGCATAAATCATATACCCTTTTTAGCATGTTTTTAGACATAAATTAGGGCAATATTTGAATGTATTTGATCTTAATTGAATCAAATTGACATAAAATTGCTTAAATTTCGATTTTGGAAGTTTCAGGAGCAAATTGGACGAAAACAGCAAATTTTGGGGCAAAAATGCAATTTTTGGAAATGTTGACTTGGTCAACGGTCCGGGACGGGCGTCCCGAATTCGGGACGGGCGTCCCGACCCAGTCAAGGCACCAGGACGGGCGTCCCAATCCAGGACGGGCGTCCCGAAGCACCAAAATTTGTCCCACATCGAATTTTTTGGAAATTTTCACTCCAGAAAGCTGCTATAAATACCCCAGGCCTCCAGGAGTTGAATTCATCCCTCTCCACTCGATCTGAGTCATTTAGTGGTGTCCAGTGTACAATTCTCTAGTACACAACTCACTCAGAGACTCGGATCTCAGTTTTCTTTCTTATTGTTTGTTTTAGTTTCTGAGAAATAGTCTCAGATCTTAGGCTTCGATAGATAGGTTCGTTTTTGTATTCATAGAATACCGGGATTTCGTTAGAGAATCCAGAGAGAGAGATAGGGTGCGTGTTCTTAGTCAGATTAGGGCAATTTCCTTAAGCCCGGGATGTAAGGTAAAGCAATTGCTACTAGGTCTGAGGAGCGTTCTCCGAAGGCTCTGCCGAGAGAGTAGGATCGAGCAGTCAGGAGCATACAGGAGCTGCAGCGCCGGCTGGACCTGCATAGAGTGGTGATTACTTATGACAGTGGGTCCCCTAGACGAGGTTCTGTATGTTTACGAATTGTTTTATCTAAATATTAATTTGAATATCAGATTACAATTCTTATGAATATCTGTTTTATATGTTGAAGTTCTTATGATTTTCCGGGGAAATGGCCACCTGCTTAAATATTCATTATGTCTGCATGTTTATTGCCGTTCTTTTAAACTGAAATTAGGGTTATAGACAATTCCTAACCACGGTCTATTCATAACCTGTTTAGTTTAACAGACATCAATTAGTATTGGTGTCTGCCATACTAGATAAAATAATCTGCGGAACACCTGTTGGTTGAAAGTAGTCTAGGTAGGCTGAGTAGAGTGTTATGCCGGCGGTATGAGACGAGCAGCATGATACCGAAGTGACATAGGGAACCGTTCATTGCTGACTTTAGTCCGAGCCGTGAGTAGGGCCGTTACCTTAACGATGGGGGGCGGTAGCGTAGAAACTCAGATGTGGTAACCTTTAGACACAGAACATAGTTGCAATCCAGGCCAAGACATGTCTAAAATACTCGAATATAGGTCAATCAACATATAGGAACAGTATAACATAGAATCAGGACTCATCTATAAAACACTTTTAGGATTAATTAGACTTAAACCTAGTGGAGAATGGATCACCCTCTCATCAAAGTATTTGATGAAGATTGCATAACTGGATCATAAGATAGGAGTTAGGATAAAAGGCTAGTTACTACTAAGCCGTTGCCACTTTCCTGGGAGTACGATATTAATAAATTAAAATCGTAGATACTTTCCAAGAACTAGCTACACGATAGGTACTCTGCCTTAGGTTCTGATTGATTAAGTGACAACAATTGAATGCTAAAGTGACAGTTAGTAAGACTCAGTCCTTAATTACTCATAATCGACATAGGTAAATAAAGCCTATCTTTTAGCACACCAATCGGAACGCATCAGTAACGGCCCTACTCACGGCTCGGACTAAAGTCAGCAATGAATGGTACCCTATGTCACTTCGGTATCATGCTGCTAACCGCCGGCATAACACTCTACTCAGCCTACCTAGACTACTTTCAACCAACAGGGTGTTCCGCAGATTATTTTATCTAGTATGGCAGACACCAATACTAATTGATGTATGTTAAACTAAACAGGTTATGAATAGACCGTGGTTAGGAATTGTCTATAACCCTAATTTCAGTTTAAAAGAACGGCATTAGACATGCAGACATAATGAATATTTAAGCAGGTGGCCATTTCTGGAAAATCATAACAACTTCAGCATATAAAATAGATATTCATAAGAATCGTAATCTGATATTCAAATTAATATTTAGATGAAACAATTCGTAAACATACAGAACCTCGTCTAGGGGACCCACTGTCATAAAGTAATCACCACTCTATGCAGGTCCAGCCGGCGCTACAGCTCCTCTATGCTCCTGACTGCTCGATCCTACTCTGCTCGGCAGAGCCTTCGAAGAACGCTCCTTAGACCTAGTAGCAATTGCTTTACCTTACATCCCGGGCTTAAGCAAATTGCCCTAATCTGACTAAGAACACGCACCCTATCTCTCTCTTAGGATCTCCTAACGAAATCCCGGTATTCTATGAATACCAAAAACGAACCTATCTATCGAAGCCTAAGCTCTGAGACTATTTCTCAGAAACTAAGAAAACGAAACACTAAAGAAAGAAAGAAAACTGAAACTGAAACCCGAGTCTCTTAGTGACTTGTGTACTCGAGAATTGTACACTAGAAGTCTCTGAATGACTCAAATCGAGTGGAGAGGAATGAATTCAACTGCTGGAGGCCTAGGGTATTTATAGCAGCTTCCTGGAGTGAAAATCTTTGAAAAATTCGATGTGGGACAGCTTCTGGCGGCTCGGGACGCCCGTCCTGATCTGTTGACCAGGTCGGGACGCCCGTCCCGGGTCCTGGACGCCCGTCCTGGGTCCTGGACGCCCGTCCCGGGTCCTGGATGCCCGTCCCGGGTTCGGGATGCCCGTCCTGAACCTTTGACCGAGTCAACATTTCCAAAAATTGCGTTTTTGCCCCAAAATTTGCTGTTTTCGTCTACTTTTCACCTGACACTTCCAAAATCATAAAAACTGTGAAATTAAGTGAATAATGAACAATCAAGATCAAATTACCCTCGATTTCACCCAAATTCATACATAAAAACATGCTAAAAAGGTGATACGATTTTCGCGTATCAGATAACCCCACACTTAGCTTTTTGCTTGTCCTCAAGCAAAGTCTACCTGAAGTTACTTAAATTCCTAGTCATGTTTTTATTCCAAAAATTCTTCAGACAAGTCTTAACACAAGTCTGACTGGTTAGGTTGCTATGACAAGGTCTCAGATGTTTTTTAGTAGCTTGTTATGATCAGGCAGAAAACAAATCAACAACTAGTTTGGACCTTTTTCTTAGTCACATGGCCTTCCTAATGTGTAGTGTGTGTACTAGTCTAGACCAGATAGTCAACACAATGTACTCTTGTCTTAACTACTACCAGATAACACTTCGACCTATCGCTAGACATATTAGCAACAAACAACTTTTTGAGTTCTGAGCTTCGGTGATCAGATTTTTAATATTTTAGCATTTAGTTATTTCCTTTATAGATTCAGGGTATTTTGAGTCTGCTTAGAACACGTCAACTTCAACTACCCATGTAGCGAGTCCCACTCCGATGACTCCCAGATCTACACGACCTTAGGGCATCAGGCTTTAAGTTCCCCGAAGGAGTGGTGCTCGAGTAGCGAAGGCCGCTGGCAAACTACCCTTATTTGATTAACTTCTTTTAATTTCTTTTCACTTCTAGCTCAGAGTCTCATCTAGTCATTCTAACTGCCAATATCTCCACAACTGGTCTAATTTTATCTAGTTAAGTCTCGAATAGGTAATTGGTTGAGGTCTCTAATCCAGACAAAGTTGTGCTCAGTTATCAGGAATTCCCTATTCCTAATCAATTAGTCCAAGATAGCTATCAATTATCTCCTACTAACCATAACATACTACCTACATATCATAGACATAAGCAATTGTTTAACCAAGCATACTGCATTTAGAAGTCCGAAGGACGGAAATTTTTTTTTGGAGAGGTGTGAAAATACGGGGAAAAACAAGCAAAAGCATACAAAAACTGCTACAGTGCACCGTGCACTGCTACCCCACACTTAAGTCTGGCACTGTCCTCAGTGTTTATGCATATCTAAACTACCCCACACTTATTTGAAGACAAGAAGAAATGAAAATAAAATAGAAAACTCTTACCCCACACTTATTTGACTAACTAAGGGTAAGAGAGAAAATAAAGCAACAAAACAAGAAGGATAGCAAAACAGAACACAAAACAAATAAAATAAAAGGAATATGAGGATTAGAAAAACTCCCTTCATGTCGCGAGCAGAAGGGTCTTCTCTGATCTGTCAATTGGCTCTTCACCTTAGCCATGTGCTATTGCTGAGGTGTTCTTGACTCTGGAAGCTCTAGATATTGGAACGGATGACGTCAGCTCCAATCCTTCATTGTCGAGCTCCAGGTAGTAGCATATCCATTTGAGGAATGGCTCAATCCCCACGGACTGCTTCCTCGAATCATTTGTAAGATTTCTCACAATCATAGCAACGTGTCCAGGATGAACATGTCTAGGAATGAGATTTCTTGGGATTTGTGTGCCTTCCTGCCAATGTTAGTAAAGGTATTGCATGCAAGTCTCGAATGGAAGAAAAGATACCTGAAGTTTTGGCGAAGCAGTGGTGGTAGGGGGCTCCAATTGTGTAGATCTGGGCCCAAGTATTTGAGACTTCCTCGGGGAAGTTTCTCACAGCTGATTGGTATGCAGGGAATGCAAGCTCCTCCATTACTATGCTCCCGACACAATGCCAAATTCCTCTATATCTGTCGACCGTTCGTTACCTCTTGGTAGATCACTTGCTTGCACTGGTCTGGCTTAAATTGTTGACAGTATCTCATCTGTTGATTCTGCGGGTAGGGGTTTTGCTGTAGTGGTGTCTTTTTGAATGTTTCCAGCTTCTGAATTATTCCTCAGCTAAATCCCGTACGATTCCTCTAGTTGGGATTGTATGTATTTCCCATTGGAGCAGCATTCTGCAGTAACCTACTCCTACCTCTTTTGGAATGGTCAGTCATTCCCATAGCAATCCCTGCTAAAGTGTGGTACTTAGCAGACTTCACAGATTTGATACACAGGCTGAACATTTTGTCCTAAAACATTGGCACTCTGAATCTGGAAAACAACTAGAATCTGCACATGACTTTAACATCATTAGTAGGTAATGCATGTGGTTCAGGCTATTTTCGAAAAGTGTTCCACGGCTACTATGATGTAATTATTTTCAAAGGAAAGAAAAAGAAAGGATTTAATGAATACCCAAGATATCAAAAGATTGTAAAACTTTGTGTACCTTGTTGGGGTAGATGATCTCTGAAGGATGTGTTACATGTTATTTGGCAAGCATCGCAAGACTGTATCAGAGATACAAAATCCTTGAATATAGTGGGTCAACAAGATCCTGCTTTCAACACTTTCTGGACAGTGTTGATAGCCATCAATTGGTCTCCCGTAGATTCTTTTAGGGCAATGCTCTAAAATCTTGTGTCCTTCATCTTCTGATCAATTGATCTACAAAAATTTGAAATAGAAGAGAAACTGCCCAGTAGTAATATTTCAAATCAGCAAAGAATTTCTTCTTTTGCTGATAAGTCATATCACTTGGAACTTATTCAGTGACTAGATAATTTGCAATAAACCACAGATGAGAATTATTATACATAGCAAACAATGCAAATAAGTTTTCATCCAAAAATTTATCAGTATTACACTAGCCTCTAACTCGGGGTTTTCTAATCTAGACCAATGGTTTGCTTTCTAGATTTTCAACCCTTTTTCTTACCCCTTCTTTCTATATCAAACTCAGGTAACAATAAAACCTAACTTAATCAATTATGGTTCAGTATCAGTTTTATTGAACACAAACATCTCAGAGTGATCAGTGTAACCTATTATTTTTAGACAAGACTAGATAAGATCGGAATTTATCATGCATGAACTTTCTTATCATGTTTCTGTCCTAAAACAATTCGTACTACATCATTACATCACATATTATTCAAAAAGCAGATTTCAATCAGGTGATGCCATAATGGGTGTAGTAATTCCTTTTGGTTAAAAAGTTCTCATGCAATTATCAACAAAACAAAAGGAACTTCTTTTTTTTCAATAGAACATTCAAAGGTCCGACTATTAAGGAAAAACTATTTCATAACTCATCCTAATAAGGCCGGCATGACTCTAAGAAAATTCTAAAATGGAATTTCTTCCCAATAAAACTCTAAGCCAAAATTTTACAACTCAGAAGAAAACATATTTTATCCTCATTTCCATTTTTATTTCTTCGAAATTAAATAAAGGAAGAAAAACACGAAAAAGAGCAACTAAGAAAACAAAAAACAAGAGATAGGGAAAAGGAACGACTCACCGTTGTGCAAGAAAGATACATTCTTTTTGGGATTTTAAATTTTAAAATTTTTTTTCTCTTTTTTTATCGAAAGCAGTTAAATTTCCTCAATATGGTTTTAGAATGATTTTCTAAAATTTGATTATCCTAAGTGTCTTAATTTCAGATATTATCTAAAATCAATTAGTTAAGATAATCCTATATTTCGGAAACTGATTGTCTAACTGGTATAACATAAGTGTTGGGTCTAAAGTCTAGGTTACTACCGTTACCTATCATAAGTATCTAGAATTTTGATCGGTGTCTAGAATTTTGATCAGGAGTCCTAAATTCATTATGATATCTCCCCGGCAACGGCGCCAAA